>JXTC01000515.1:30943-58435 GCA_002914845.1 Trema orientale | reverse complement strand
CATTGTAGTTTCTTTTTCAAATCACAGGAAACAATAAAAGTTTCATGAAAGCTGTTGTGATTTGCTTTTTGAAGAATGCCTTATAGCAAGAATTGGGTGAGGTATTGAAGAAAGACACTGAAGAATATGATCAAGTTCTCAAATTAAGTAATTATATTTTTGAAGTAAAAGCAACAAAAATATATATTGGTTTTTGGATTCTGGCAACTAGTTTCTAATAACCAAATTGGTTTCAAGTAATCAATAATTGAATTAACCAAATAATTCTACTATTTATGATAGAAACTAATTTAGTTTTCAGTTTTTATTAACTGAATAGTTATGATATTTATGATGAAAACCAATATAGTTGTTGGTTTTTAGTAACCAATTTGGTTTTTAGTTTCCAGAAATCAAATAGTTTATGATTTCTAATAATAAATTGGTAATTAGTTTTAAGAATGATCAGCTACAAGTAAACTAGTAGGAAAAAGAAACAAGAAAAAAATGAAAATTCTAAGACGTTATTTGGTCTTTCTTAGCAAGAATTTGTTATTTTTCTAAAAAAAAGTAGTATAAAAATAAGTAAAAATTTGGACATAGTATTCTTAGTATTATATATCAAAAGGTAATATTAGATGTCTTTTTCCCAAAATAAAAAAAAAAATAGAAGTGTAAAGTGGGCCATGGGTGATGGGCCAGATGGGCCTTGACATTCTTCATATTCTTTGTTTTCTTGAATGAAAAGTTAAGATGTTTGAATACGGCTCATTTATTTTTCCACCCTCTAGAACCTTCCACCAAAGACAAGCAACGCAATATTTGCACCGCACACACACACACACACACACAAAAACCTAAACCCCTAAACCTTTGTCTTGCCGTAAACCCCTCCCTAAACCCTAGAGATCAACAGCTCCTCCTCCTGGTTGAAGTCCGCCATGGCCACCGCTGCGTTGCTTCGCTCCTTTCGACGCCGCGATGTCGCATCGGTCCCCCTCTCTGCATACAGATCTGTACGTCCATTTCTCTTTCTCCAATCTCCATACGACAGTCCTTTTTTTTTTCCCTCCAAATCCCGCTGGGCATAATTTGTCGTTTAATTCTCAATTCTCGTTGTTCTGTTTGGGCCAGGCCAAAAATTTTACAAAACAAAACTATACTTTGTCTTTTTGATTTGATTGAAACGATATCGATGATAACACATAAGAAGTGTTGGACATATTGTCTAAGAATGATCATTTCTTTTTTTTTTTTTTTTTTTTTTAATTTTACGAAAAATGGTGTGAGGCACAACCGAAAGGGACACTAAGTGTTCGATGAATTGCTTGAGAAGGATTATATAAGATGTTCTAAATGTTGTGGTGTTCGAATGTGATGCCAAGTTTAACTTCTTTAGAACTGTTTGATACTTGAGAAGCCTTGTTTTATTTTTCATCCTTAATTTATTTGTATATTTATTTATTGCAGTTGACTGGCACTGCCAAGCCTTCTTATATGGGCCAAAAATGGTCAAGCTTGGTGAGACCTTTCAGGTATAGCGGATTTTTCTGATGCATTTGGTGCATATGTGTGTTACTGTGAAACAAAAATAAGATTTTCCATTTCTGGATGGATTTTTTTTATAAAGATTTTATTTCTGTTCAATACAGCACGAAACCTGCTGCATCAGACGTTATTGGTATTGATTTGGGAACCACCAACTCGTGCGTTTCTGTTATGGAGGGGAAGGTAGGATTTAGTGCACTTTTCTTATTAAAATCCTCTGTTTGTTTTGCTATTGGGTGATGTTCATTTGTTTTGATCTGTTTCTGATTGCTGCTTGAATTTTTTATAGAATCCCAAAGTTATCGAAAACTCTGAAGGAGCTCGAACCACACCGTCCGTTGTTGCCTTCAACCAGAAAGGAGAGCTACTTGTTGGTACTCCAGCAAAACGACAGGCTGTCACCAATCCAACCAATACTGTATTTGGAACCAAGCGTTTGATTGGCAGGCGGTTTGATGATTCTCAAACTCAAAAGGAGATGAAGATGGTTCCTTACAAGATTGTAGAGGCTCCGAATGGTGATGCATGGGTTGAAGCCAATGGACAGAAGTATTCCCCCAGCCAAATTGGAGCTTTTGTTCTTACGAAAATGAAAGAGACGGCCGAGGCTTACCTTGGAAAGACTGTTTCGGAAGCTGTTATCACCGTTCCAGCATATTTTAATGATGCCCAAAGACAAGCAACGAAAGATGCTGGCAGAATTGCAGGTCTTAATGTACAGAGGATCATCAATGAGCCCACTGCTGCTGCACTTTCATACGGAATGAACAACAAGGAAGGTCTTATAGCAGTTTTTGATCTTGGTGGTGGAACATTTGACGTTTCAATTTTAGAGATTTCTAATGGTGTTTTTGAGGTACTTATTTTTTGGCATCATGATTCATGGAGGTGTATATTTATCCTCCTTGTTTTGTTATGTTGAATTTCAATAACACTTGTCTCTTGTCTAGGTGAAAGCAACAAATGGTGACACATTCTTGGGAGGAGAGGACTTTGATAATGCTTTGTTGGACTTCTTAGTGAGTGAATTCAAGAGGACCGAGGGTATTGATCTCTCGAAAGATAGGCTTGCATTGCAAAGACTTCGAGAGTCGGCTGAGAAGGCCAAGATTGAACTCTCGTCGACATCTCAAACTGAGATAAATCTGCCATTTATCACTGCTGATGCTTCGGGTGCTAAACATCTGAACATTACGTTAACCAGATCTAAGTTTGAAGGTTTGGTAAATCACTTAATTGAGAGGACTAAGGCCCCATGCAAAAGCTGTTTGAAGGATGCAAACATATCTGTTAAAGATGTTGATGAGGTCCTTCTTGTTGGAGGAATGACCCGTGTTCCCAAAGTGCAAGAGGTGGTTTCAGAGATTTTTGGAAAGAGTCCTAGTAAAGGAGTGAATCCTGATGAGGCTGTAGCTATGGGAGCTGCTATTCAGGGTGGTATTTTGCGCGGAGATGTTAAGGAGCTGCTTCTCTTGGATGTCACCCCTCTATCACTAGGAATTGAAACATTGGGTGGTATTTTCACCAGGCTGATCAATCGGAACACAACAATTCCAACAAAAAAGAGTCAGGTATGTATTTTAGGTAAAGAAAATTTTGGAGGTTTCATGATGCAGCAAACTACTTGTTTCGTTAATTGTGAGAGTTATGCCATCACTGCCAACTAAGAATTGTTTATTTTTCCCCAGTTAAATAACCGCTCTTTTATATAATGATGATTTCATTTTGCTGATTGGCCCTATATTATTCCAGGTGTTCTCAACCGCAGCTGACAACCAGACTCAGGTTGGTATCAAGGTGCTGCAAGGTGAGCGTGAAATGGCTTCAGATAACAAGCTTCTAGGAGAGTTTGAGCTTGTAGGCATCCCTCCAGCACCAAGAGGCTTGCCCCAGATTGAAGTCACATTCGACATTGATGCCAATGGCATTGTGACTGTCTCAGCCAAGGACAAGGCCACTACAAAGGAACAGCAGATAACTATCCGCTCATCTGGAGGTCTGTCGGATGATGAGATTGAGAAGATGGTAAGGGAAGCTGAGTTGCATGCTCAGAAGGACCAGGAGAGAAAAGCCCTCATCGATGTCAGAAACAGCGCGGACACCACCATCTACAGCATTGAGAAGAGCTTGGGCGAGTATCGCGACAAGATTCCTGCTGAAGTTGCAAAAGAAATTGAGGATGCTGTTGCTGATTTGAGGAAAGCAATGGGAGAGGACAACATTGACGAGATCAAGGCCAAGCTTGATGCTGCAAACAAAGCTGTATCGAAGATCGGGCAGCATATGGCAGGCAGTTCTGGTGGCAGTGCTTCTGGAGATGCACAGGGTGGTGAACAGACTCCGGAATCCGAGTACGAAGAGGTCAAGAAGTAAGGAGGTAGTAATTCTTAAAGGTGAATTTTAAACATTGAATTGCGTTTAGGACATCTGGTCCTTAACGGGTTTTTTTTTTCATCTAAATATTTGAGTATTAAATTTGTAATCGTTGATCCATTTTAGTTTAGCAGGCCAATATAAAAATTAGATACCGGCTCCTAATTGAGAGAAACACACATAAGTTAGCTTATGGTTTTTTTTGTACTTTAAAACTTTCTGGCATTAATTATGCCGCATTTTCTATCGCCATACAATGTTTTGTTCTGTTCTGAATGGGGGTGGATGTTATTTTTTACCAAACAAATTTCGGATTGAAGGTTTTTTACCTTTATAAATTTGGTCATCTGAGATATGGGATTTAATTTATTATGTGTATAGAAATACACACGTGGTTGAGATGAAAACGGGTAAGAGTAAGATACATATTGTCAGGAATTTGATAAAGGCTCCAAAATATATTTGGGAAGTAATGCACTGAAATTGCAAACTTTGTTTTTATCTGGATCCCTAGAGCACTACAAAAGACTCGGCTCCACTATTTTGTTCCGAGTTTTGCACTGTAGTGTCCATGATACACGCAGCTAAGCAGAGGAAAGCATTAACATTTTCCTCTCCAAAGCAACAAGACAACCAGTTACAAAATTCTGCAATATGACCATCGGCCAGCTCGATGATAAACCAAAATCCTAAAACATGTGACGTCGATTCAAAATTCAAATCGTTCGCCACGCAACAAAAACTGATATCCGAACATAGAAAAATCCAGTTCAACTTCGAATCGCCGTGAAACTTTGCTTTCCACAAAAATCTTCCAAAATCCCAGAATTCGACTGGATTTAGTCTAAATTGACCCGACCAATAGGCTCCTTTAACAAAGAACCTGCCTAATTTATTCTCTGAAAGTTCATCAAAGCAGGCGCATAGCAGATTGACATTCCATGTTCTGCTGTCATTGAGAGAGAAATAACATACAACATAATGGGTGGTTTGAAGGCAGTTCTTGGGTCTGCTTCCTGAAGCCACGGTATCATAGCCAATCATGTAGCTAGCTCCCCATTTTATAATGTCCTTTGCCTCAAGAACTCCCTTCCAAACAAAAGAGTCTGATAGCTTGGCAGTAGTCGATCAGAAAGTGAGGTTTAGAGTGCAAAGAGATATTTTCTGTTTGTTTTCTGAGAAAATCTGAGACCATATCGTATAAGAGAAAGCTATTGGCTAAGGGTGTATACTTGAAACACTTTGGCTCTTGATTAGTGGATTGAAAGGTTGTAGTAATGGTAGGATCATTTTGGTCTGAACACGTTAAAGGATATGTTTCATTGTTCTTGATAGGTTAAACATCAGTCTTGATGTTCTGATCTTTGTACCTGGTTTCTTGGATTGTCTATTGGCCGTAGCCCGTAGACATAAGATGCCATGGCGGACTATCTAGAAAGGTGTACTGCTCTGTTGGAAGGGTTCTAGAGATTGCCAGCTCCGATTCTTAAAAATGATTCCATGAGTCTGATGTAATTTACCACGTATGAGCACTGAATTATTTGTTTCACATCCATTTTTAAAGTTCATTTCTATCTTTCATATTTTATATGATTAGTGATTCTGGAAGTAGAGAACGAAAGAGTGAAAAAAATGAAGAAAATTATAAATGGTGACTGAAAATGAAAACAATTATAACTGAAACTCTATAGTTGTTAACTTATGATGCTATGAATTATGATCACTGAAAGTGGGGAAGACAGAGACAGTGGTACCATAAGCATCATATAACGTGACGAGCAATTAAAACTTTACAAGTCGTGAGTACACTACACCACGAATGTGTTATTTGTTTTTGGTGTTTAATATAGTGTTGCTTTTTAACATTGCTCGTTTTTTATATATGGGGGATAAATAGCAACTTTCCAACTGTCAAATAAGATTATTTATCCCCGTGATTTAACATGGCACATAGATTAAGTCGTACATACTACATACATGCGCACATAGCTAAAGTTGTCTTATATTAGTCATAGTATTTGTACTTTTGTAGTTGTGGTTGGTGGTGCTAGCTGTTGAATGTTTTATCGAGGAATACTCTGCTAGAATATTCGTTGATGATTTAAATTTGGGGATGGCTATGGTAGGAGCGTCCCTACGTAGGGTCATACCTTAATTATCGTTGGATAGGAATCTGTGAGGAATAACGGGAATCTGTGGAGAATCTATTTATATACAGATTCCCATCCAACGGTGAATAGACAGGGCTCTACGTAGAGGCGCCCCTACTGTAGACGCGCCCCCTTGAAATTTTAAAACCAATGAACATGTTTTTTTATTTTTTTATTTTTATTTTTTTTTATTGGAAAAAAGAAAAAAAGGGGCGACCGGTGTGGCTATCCTCCACGGGCGCGATCATGAGAGCTTCACCCCGTTCAAGAATATTCACTAAGATTCTACGAATAGGTCGCCTCCACTGGACAATAAAATGCGTCACCTGAACCTCATCTAAACAACTAACGAGAATGACACTCTGAAAGCACTAATGAACGTGTTAAGGCTCTCCACCAGACATCACACTAATACGATCAAGTGGGTCCCCTAACAGTACTGCTGCTTTATTGATTATTAAGTGGTGGTGAGACATGCAACTCCATATATTGAGTAGTTGATCATCTTGGTCTGCCGGCTTTTGAAAAAATACAAATTGAAAAATGTAAATATATGTATATGTATATATATTTCTCGTACTGTACAAGGGTTACCATGTTGGACTTTATGCGACTTCATGAATTATAGATAGGGATGTCTCTTTTTGGATAAGGTTTCATCTTTTTTCATTACTGTTTGCTATTTGATAATTAGTATGACTTCAAAGCATGAGCATCAATATTAAAATTACTCCTATTTTTATTATTTGTTAAAAAGGTTATAAAAGTTAATCACTATTATTAACGGTGATGACTTTAGACTGATCATGTCTGAATCATATATATATATATATATATATATACACATACAAACACATACATATGGTTATTAATCAGCTTACAAGATCCTCAAGAGTTGTACTATATGAGTGAAACTGCAACATCCGTTAAAGACGAAAGATAGCAAAATGTAAGAGCCTATATATATGACAGTATACAGTGCTTAGGTACATTGTAATATCACGTGTAGTTCTAGAGTAATCTCTCCTTTTATATCCAATTTATCGTAGATATTAAATTAAATTACAGTCGCAGTCTAGCGGACTAGAACAATGGGAAAAGTTCATAAATCATGTTTTCAAAACTATATTTACATAAATGTCCGTTTTTTCTTTTTATTTCATAAATACCCATTTTTGGAAAAATGTAGACTACTATTGTTTTACACATGAAATGTATACCGTGATATACATTTCATGTGTTAAATACATACATGAAATGTATACTGTGATCTATATTTCATGAATAAAAATTATACTAAAAATTAGAACACATTTTAAATGTATATCATAAATCAAATTTATAATGAAAAATATAAATGGTAGTAAACATTTACATTATAAATGTATACTATTTATATTTTACATATGAAATGTTTACCTCATGAATAAAATTTATATTATAAATGTGGACCGCTCATATTTTGCATATGGAATGTGAACCATTAAAAATGGTTATTTTTGAAAGAAAAATTAAAAATGAGTATTTATGACAATACGTTTTAAAAACGGATACTAGGAGGAAATTTCTCTAGTGTTGTTAGCCATTTTCAAATGGCCAGGACAATTCTTGAATTCCGCCTATTTCTGGGCGGAATTCGAATATTGATCGTGTACAAGACTTAATTTCACCGCCTGGCTTCTGAGATGTTGCTAAGATAGATCAGATTTTTCTCCCCATGGATAGAAAATTAATTCAATCCATTCTTTTGAGTCTCACTTGTCAAATTGATCGCCTTATTTGGCATTATGATGTTAAAGGATCATACTCTGTCAGCAGTGGATATCATCTCCTTTTGAATGATCTTATTTCACATTTGGGGTCAAGTTCCTTTACTATGTTCAAATAGTGGAAATCCTTGTGGAAAGTACATGTTCCTCCAAAGGTTCGTATTTTCATTTGGAGAGTGTTTCATCATACTCTTCCAAGCTGTGATAATCTTATGTGAAGGAATATTGCTATCAATCTAAGCTGTGCCCGATGTTTATTAGTGGAGAGGGATCTTTTACATGCTTTGTTCCATTATGTTGCGAGCAAGAAGGTTTGGAAGCTAGTGAACCTTTGGGAACTCCTTAAACCCACTTTTGGTTTGTCCGCTCATGACTCGCTAATGGTTGTTTTCTAGAACCTTGACAAAGATAGCTTTGAACATTTTACTATTATTCTTTGGAGCATCTGGTTTGAGCAGAATAGAGTTGTTCCTGGTGAAGCAAACATGGATCCTTCTCTTATTCTTGATTCAACTCTCCAAGTTCTTTCTGAGTTTCAGCAAGTTTTAACGCCAAGTCTGACGTTGCACTCTGAATCCATTTCACAGAAATCGGCACCTCCGAGTCTAGGTCAGGTTAAGCTAAACATGGATGACTCAGTTCAGTTAGGAGAAGGGTGGGTTGGTCTTGGTGGCATTTTCTGAGACAGCTCTGGTTGTGTTTTGTTCTTTCGCAACCAAATTCAGAGGTAGTATTTCGAAGGAGAATCAATGAGCTGTTAGCTATTGAGGAGGGTTTATTATTTGCTGCTCGCTCTAATATTAAGGTAAATATTGTCGAGTGTGATGCTTTGAGAGTAGTACAGAGTCTTAATGGAGATCCCATGTTAGCTGATAATACTCTTTTAGTCCAGTATATTCAAACTTTGTTGGTTGATACTAGTTATGGTACTTGTCACTTTATTTCTCGTGTTGGGAATTTGGTGGCTCATTTGCTAGCTAAGTTTGTTCTTTCTAGTACCAATAATGTTTACTGGTTTGACTATATTTCCTTGTTTATTTCTTCTTCTGTCGTTTCTGATATGATTGAATAAACTATTTTTGCCCGCTTTTGCGGGCTTTTTGCCTTAAAAAAAAAAAAAGATAACCCAACTAATTTTACATTTTGAGAAATGCTACAAAATTATAAAGGATGATTGATTAAGTTTGGAGCAACTTGTGCCAAACTTCCTGGGGTCTAAAAGACTTTATATGTTGGCTTCATCTACCAGTAATTGTCTCAATTAGTGCTTAGAAACTAGTCTTGGTTGTCATATCCACTTTTGGTCGTCCATTAGCGGATAGATCCTCTCTAATTAATGAACAGCATGAATTAAGTTACTGTAGCTCTATATAAGCTGCCGAAAAAGTCCCCATGTTTGACCTTCTAGATGAAACGTGCCGGCGATTTAATTGGTTGAGCAATATCTTTCTTTGGTCAAACTTGGCCTATAAGAACCTCTCATAAAAAGAATTTAAAAACCTTTTAAAGCAACGTACCAAAAAATTAAAAATAATAAAAACGATTAAACATAAGCAAGAACCTTTTGACGGAGTTAAGAGATTACTTAGTCCCAACCAATTAGTAATCGCATGTGTTCCATGCGTTTGGATCCACTTTAGAAAAATATATATTAATAATGACCCACAATAAATATGATCCAAAAGAAAAACTTATATATATATATATATATATATTTTCCTGCTGCTACTAGTTTAAAAGGGTTTTATAAATAGGCCGATCATGTAATTTTTGTTTTTGTTTTTTTTAAATAGAGCATAATTAATAACTACCACTTACTATAAATTTAAAGAAAAATAACATCAAAGCTTGAACCCCTGACTCCCCAAACTCACACACATCCTTCGAGCTTTAGACCAACTGAGTATCATGTAATTTATCTATGTACTCCACAACATATTAAAATACTATTAGCTGGCGGCTATTATATTAAATATTAGAATCATTGAAACTACATTATAATCAAAGGTAGTGATGTCTTCTAGTATTAAAAATAATCAACATTAATTAAGAATAAAAATATGCTGCGGTTCAAATAATTTGCTATTATAAATTTACGTATCAAAATCTCATGACTATGTCTCCTCCTGGAACCAAATTAAATACCAGTTTTGGGATTCAATTTCATAGGAGTAACCTTATTTACTTTAACTACTAGTACAATACTCCAGCAAAAAAAACTACTAGTACAGTAGTGTAAAATATATAGTAGTAGAATAACGGTCAAATGTACTTCTAAAAGGTAGAAATGCATATATGAAAATATATATATGGTTGACCACGTTTTTTTCATAGCTATCTAATGGTTTTCATGAAAAATAATGATCAATAGTCGGAATCTTAGATTTGAATTTGATCGCTAATAATAATGAAATATAAAGAAAGAATTTAGCATGGTTCAATACAAAAAGATGACCTACGTCTATGGTTATAGTGGAAAATTCATAGGCGTTTTAGCTCTTTGTTGTATAATAGTTGTGAATGAATAATTCTAAGACTAATAATCCTTATTTATAATAAGAAAAATCCTAGTCCCATACAATTGTAAATAATAAGATAATAGGAGTCTACCATTTATAATTGGATAATTATACCTTAATTAGCAGATAATCCAATTATTCCATAATTATCAAGATAAAATAGAAATATTCCCATTTGAGTTGATTTATCCTTGTCAGCATTATTTATCTAAACATTGACCGATTTATCTGACCTCGAGAAGAAATAAAAGAATCCATTAAGTGTCTTCTTCAATCACTCTTCTCTCGCAGTATTTATAATCTAACGGTAACTGTTGGCGGTAAATACGGCACAAAGTTATTCGATAGATCTACAAAACTACAGTCGAAAGTTGTTTTTGTCCTTTAAGAAAAATTATAATGTATTCTTAATTTAGAAACTGTACTTGGCGTGGCTAAAAATAGCAAATATATATATATAATTTAAATAATTCCTTTGTCTTATATTAACTAGACTTCTTCCTCCACCCAAAAAAAAAAAAAAAAATGGAAACTCTCTAGACTGGTTCCTCTGGTTTTATTCCTGGTCAAGTTCCAGGATTCAGGTTCTAGTCTTGGTTGACTAGTATTTTCTTTGAAGCAATATATATATATATATATATATATATATATATATATAAAAGGCACTAATCCAGTATATATTTTTTTAAACTTATTTATAAATATTATTTTGCTCAATTAAAATACGTTATGCAATCATATTTTTCATGGTAAAAGGTAGAGAGAAAAAAATTAAATAATGTGTATTTATTTTTATTATTATTTTTTTAAATTATTTAAATCATGATAGCCATTAAATAATGATTCAATGACTTAAAAAAAAAACATATACATAAGTAAAAAAAATACTACTACATTATGACCCATATATATATCACATTTAATTTATGCAGCATTTTTGAATTCAAGTAATCTTATACATTGTCAAAATAAGCAAATAAATGAACCAAAAGGAATAAGAATCCAAGCATGCTAATATATATACAGGATGTTTAACTGTATAGTCGATCAATATATATCATTAAAATTTAATTAACACCCGATGAGACTCTTTATTTCACTTGATGGTTAAATTTAATTTAATCTGATAAAAGTAACATACTGATCCCTCTTACAACATTGGTCATTGCAAAAAGAAGTGTCCATACAAGTCTTCATTCTTGTATTATACCAACCACTGAGCTTAAATCCGAGGGGGATACGATGCTTTGATAAACTAAAAATTATAATTTACGACCTAAAAACATCATTAGATAACAAAATTATGATAATAAGTTGATAAAAAAAAATGAGCCTAATAATATGTAGAAAATAAACATATTTATACATTGACTAATATTATTATAATTATTGAGAGGAAAAATTAGTTTTGACATTTTATTGACAAAACTAGATGTAATTTATTTTTTTGAGTTTATTGTTTAGCATGTATTCTATTGATTGAATTTGTTAGGAACACAAAGAATATATTCAAATGGAACTTGGAGATTTGCAGAAAAATCCAGACTTGAGAAAAAAGATAACAAAAGTAGCAAAACGGAAAAAGACAATTATTTCTAGAAGGAAAGTTAGATCATATAAGAACCTTTAGTGGTTAAGTAATCATTATTCGATTGGAGATTTGAAGATAAGGTACAATAACCATAAGAAAAGTAAGTAGTGTGTAACGTGATCATTGAGAGTCGTCCTTTAGAATTTTCATTTAAATTGGTTTTGTATTAAAAAACGGATTAATATGGTTGAAATAAAACGAGACCTCTCAATTAAACTTGAATAAGTGACCGTTGTGAATACTAGTGTTACCTTCTAAAGACAATCCTTTGTTTAACATCAAAGATTCAAAATATATTAAGTTTCAAAATAACTTGTATCAAAGAGAAAATTTGAATTTTGGTTTACTAAATATTGTATTAGCGGTTTTTGACTGCCAAATTATCTCTAAAACTTTGTTTTTACGCATTCACAATTTGAAATTTTGTAAACAAATTTGAGCTACTTTAAAAATTAACTTTATGTGGTAAAATGTTTAGCTTAGAGAAATGTATTTATTTTTAGTAATATATATTATTATTCTAAAAATCAATTAACTAGTTTTTATTAGGATCTCATGTCACCTTAAGTGACTTTTGATCATATCAATGTTATACATAATACCCATATAAATAATGATATATTGTATATATAAATTTTAGAGTAAATTTGGACTTATAAATACATCTATAAGAAAATAGATATGATTCTTCGGCATTTAAGGAGGTGTAATAAGCAACATTGAAAGCGAAGCATGCAAAAGAAAAAAAAAGATGAATAAATCTGAAGAAATTAATGTGCAGATTATTGATTGCAAAAGCAAAGAAATCCTAGACCAAACAATAAAGATCCTCAATGCATTATTAAACTGGTATCAGAACTTAGGTTCAAATTCATGACTTCTACAAAATTTAATATCGAGAAATTTACCAAAAAGAATAATTTCAATTTGTGGGGATGAGAACCATTTTTTTTTCAACCAGGTTGCATTTCAATTTTGGGTGGAGAAAAACAACCTCATTATTGGCTGATCAGAAGATTTAATTAATAAAAAAAATTATAACGCAAAAATTCTCTTTCAAGGATATAGTATTGAGAGAGGCCTTGAAGAATGACTATTAGGATTAGGATAGTTATTAAACATTATCTATAACTAGTCTAAAAATAGGAATAGAGAGGATATCAATTCATGTAGAGAGAAAATTTAAGAGAGATAAGACAGAGAATATAAAAAGAAGACTTTTGAACTTAAGTGAAGAGTTCAAGCTTTAAAGTTGTCTTTTTTCCTAATAAAAAGAAGATTTTTTCCTAGTTTTGATATGTGAACACAGGTAATTTTGTCAAATCACGTTAAATAATATTGGGTGTTCTTGGCACTTGTATATATTTTTTTATGCTTTTTGCTTAGTTAATTGATTATCAATTATAATAATCAATCTACAAACCATATGTTTGTATGAGACGGGCCGGCCAGCGTGATAGTATGGAAAGTGAAACAAAGGATGAGCTGAGGAGCTTGCTATCAAATTCATTGAAGTGAAGAGTTCGAGAGAACTTTGGTTAAACAAGATTGGTGACAAGTTACATCACTAGAAGGAAATTTAGTTTGTTTAAGAACAAAATTTTTGATTGTAGATATATATATTTACTAGTTAGTAATGGACTGTAGTGGGAATAAAAGAACTATTCCCCTTCTCATTCATGTATTTGTATGTTGAATTATGTCTACATTTAGAAAATAAGATCTAGCTTAATACTTAATTAAATTTGAAAGAGATAACTTAAATGTTGATTTCTTCTCATTCATGTTTGAACTATTTTCCTTACGATTTATTTTCATTATAGATTAGTGAGTACATGATATAAAACTGACTAGCTCTGACTAGGTTTCCTATACATAAGTTGTTAACCATAGAAAAATTGTGGTGTTCTTTACTTACTTTATTTCGTTATTCATTTTTGTGTTCTGTAAAATAAATTAATAATTCAATTTAATAAAGATATAATCATACAAAATTTGTGTACTTTCAGTTGTTATATGTTGAGCATTAATGATGAATACAAACTCGAATAAGTTTCCGAGGGTTGCTTGTCCATACTCCATATATACCACTAGATCTAGTTGCAAAAAAAGGAATATTATATGGCATTCTTCATCCGTTTGTTCCATCTTTTGAAAAAGCAGAATTTAATATTCGAATATATTCAGTTAATCGATAATAACTATTCCACCCACACGAGGGGAAGAATCTCCAAAATACATTAAAAAAAAAAGAATTAGCTGTAAATCCTGTCTACTTTTCCATGATTATTTCGTGCTGCTTAGAAACTAATGATTTTTGTCACGCGTTGGTAAACTTAATAATATAACTATACATCGAATGGCTAACCTTTATACAAAAGCTTAAATTAGGCCTTTATTTATTTAGTAATTTATTTTGGTTTGAAGTGATATAAAAGCATAAAGTTGAATAAATTAATAAATAAGTGATTGCAACAGTAATGCATGTATTCGGGGCTTTTCTTTTGGTATTGCTTTATTTATAATTTTTCACTTAAACAGCAGCCTTAAAAGAATCTCAAATAAATTATTTCCACTTGTTGAGTATATTTTACTACTAGTCTAGAACGCTTGGCTAGATTCAATACACCTAATTGTCCCAACCATGCCAAAAGTTAAAGAGTGCACTCGTTTAGCTTAAAATTACTTAAGAATAAAACTTAAATCCCAAGGACCACGTACCGTACGTGCATTCGTAATTTAGTCCAAATATTATTAATTAGCATAATTATAACATAATGCTAAAAAACTTTTAAAAAAAAAATAATACTAAAATTAACATTAGCAATCAAAGTAGTCAAAACAAATTTTGTATTTCTCCATCAGTACTAGCTCCCCTGGTTAGGAGAGACATTGTTAAGACCAGATTGTCATTTTGTTTGATTGTACCTATAAGTACTCTGATTGTACCTATAAGTATACTTTTTTTTTTTCGGGATTAAAGAAGTCTCTTCCTTATGGATGTTTGGCCAAATGGCAACCTAATTAGAGATCTCACGTGTTTAACTCTTCGTTGCTCTTTGCGTTTTTGGTTTTTATTTTTATTTTTATTTTTTTTCACCTGGTTTATACCTCTTGTGTCTTTTCATTTTTTTTTATCGGTTAAGCTTATTCGGCTTGGATTGTGTGAGAGGGAGAGATTAATTGGGTGTCAACTTAGCCATATGAAAAGTAAATAAATATAGAAGTAAAGAAAATCTCTTTACTTTTACTATTTTTAGATAAACTCACGAATAGTTAGTTGATTAACACAATAACTATGGAGCACAGTTTTGACGTTGAAAAGCCCTCTAGAAGGGAACAACATCTTTCTATATTTTTCCAAACAAATTGACGAAGATTGAACTTGGAGATATTTATAAGTTAATCACATGCAATGCAAGCATTGTTGAAATTGTCAGTTATAGGATGAAAAATTGGAAATTGACAATTTTTTGATTTTGAAATGGGACCCATAAAATTAATTCATTAACGTAAGCTCACCAATGCCGCCCAGCTTGCTCTCTCTCTCTCTACTGGTTAATTAAAGAATATGACAAAATATATAATTGTCAAATACATAGAGAAGGGACCCACAGTGGGAAACATTGAATGATCACTAAGAAATAAATGTGACTACGTGAATTTCCGGCCAACCGTCTATTTTCTAGAAGGCGTTGAAAATACTTGAGCTGAATTAACTCGGGCCAAGTCGCCGTTTCTTTCAGACAGGAAAAGGTTTGTCCTCAAAAGTCATCCGAGTACTTCTGTGGCCTACCTTATATTTTTAAAATACGTTAAAATTTCTATAATGTACCTTTATTTGCAAGTCATACAATAAAAGAACATTACTATTGTAGAAATAAATTTTTTATTTAAAAAAGGAAAATAATTTAAAGGTACCCTTTACCGAACACTAGAACAATTTTCATTGTGAAATGGAAGTGACTTTTTTTTTTTTAATTGACCAGAATTAAGTATTCGTGTGAATATAAATGAGTAATTACCCATAAGTAACTTTAATAGATAGGTTTTTTTATTTTATTTTATTTTATTTTTTTAAGACTAACTAAGAATAGACTACTCAATAGTTTTTGTTGGAACATATCTGTTATATATTATCTTTACCAATAAAAGAGTAAAAAAAAAAAAAAAAAAAGAAGACTTCATCCTTAGGAAGACCTCCCACCCCCGAAAAAAAAAAAAAAGAACACAAGAAAAGACTGGACCACAATACTCTCCAATTTTCTCTATTTAAGTATTTCGTGAATTATCTTGTACTATCCCCTAAATAATAAAGACAAGAACATGGTAATTTTGGTTTTCCAATTTGATGCATAAATTAATCTTTTAAAATAAATTTTTCCAAGATGTGAAATAAGTTAGGACACCACCAAGTGGGAAATTTCATTTCCATTTTTTTTTTTCGGTTTGGATAAATAATTTGTAAAGACGAGAACCTTAGTCGAAAAAAACCAAAGAATTAGATATAATATTTTGTCCTGGAAGAGAATCTTCCATTGGTCAGAAAAATACAGCATTATATTTTGACTTTTGGCTTTGGGTGGACCCTTCCTTACTTCTCTACGCGCATACTCTAAATTTCCACATTAATATATATTAAAACAAACAAACCGAAAAAAGTCTCTCAATACCATCCTTCGGATTCAATAAGAAAACCATTCTTGTCCCAAATCCAACGGCTGACAACAGCCGGTTGTAGAACGAGTAAAACAAAGCGCGAAGCAGGTGATTTGTCGATCGACGTTTTAAACGTTAACTAATTTAATTAGGCCGAGGTGGAGGATGAGGACTCACTCTGCAGTCTCATTTTGACCAAAGACTATCTAATAAAGTAATAATGGTAACACATACATATACATATATACATATATATATATATACACACACATTTTTTTGTAAAAAAAAAAAAACTAAAATATTTGAAAAACAGTTAGTTCAGAGAGAGCCCTCATGAGCTCCCTCTTATGAAAAGCTCTATATATAAAGCTTCATTCTTTGCTCCTCACAAAAAATATCTCTCTCTCTCTCTCTTCTCTCTCTCTCTCTCTCTCTCTCATATTTTTTTTCAGCAAAAGAGAGAAAAGATCAAAGAAAACGAGTGTGGAGGAGAGTTTTTCCAAGCTGTAAAGAAGAAAACGCCATTCTTTGAATTGGGATATATAGATTTTGAAAGGTTTTGAGTAGTAGTGGGGTTTGGTTGTTTTTCGGAGCTAAAACATGGCGGCGGCGGCATTGGCCGGCGATGATTTAGCCCGGCAGACGAGTAGCCGGAGGAGCTGGCGGTCGGGCAGCGTGAGGGAAATGTGGAACGAGCCGGACGTGTTCCAGCGGAGCGGCCGGCAGTCGACGCATGACGACGAGGAGGAGCTGCGCTGGGCCGCCATCGAGCGGCTGCCGACGTATGACCGGATGAGGAGAGGGATGCTGACTCAGGTGATGAGCAATGGGAGGTTGATGCATGAGGATGTTGATGTCACTAAGCTTGGGACTCAGGACAAGAAGCAGTTGATGGAGAGTATCCTTAAGGTCGTTGAGGATGATAATGAAAAGTTCTTGAAGAGACTCAGGGCCAGAAATGACAGGTTAGTTTCACGACTCCTTGTTTTTTGATCTTTAATCGATTGACTGTTTGGTTTGTGAGAAAATGAATGGAAAGAGATGGAAAATGGGTTTTGAGTTTAATGGTTTCTTTTGTCTTTAGACTAGTACTTGTATTATTAGGCCATTTTATGAGTTTTGTTCAACCGAACAGTCACCAGTTTCTTCTTTTGTGCTCTCCTAGAATCTGAAGCCTTTTAGGATTAGTTGAGCAAAATATGATCGCTTACAAATCCCAGATCTTTAAAGTCAATAAAATGAAACTACCAATTCAAATTTTTTGGATATTTGATAATTTGAGTGTGACTTGTACTAGGCCTTTATTTAGAGTTTGAGCAACCGAGCTCTGAGGATTTGAATCTGAATGCTTGGAACTTTTTAACATTAGTTCTGAAAAATAGGATAACTTACAAATTCCTGATCTTCAAAATTAATAACATGCGAACTATGGATTCAGAACTCTGAATATTTGGTTTTTGAGTGTGACTTATTTTCCTTTTCATTTTTGGAAAACAGAGTAGGGATTGATATTCCAAAGGTTGAAGTTCGATTCCAGAATTTGTCAATTGAGGGAGATGCATATGTAGGAACCAGAGCTCTTCCAACTCTGTTGAATTCCAGTCTAAACATGATAGAGGTACTTTAAGAAATTTTCAACTCATACCAATTAGTTTTTCTAATTCATCTATGCTTGTAAATTCTCAATTATCTAAACTCTAATTTAATTGAACAGGGAGCTATTGGAATGATTGGTCTTACTCCATCAAAGAAAAGAGTTGTTAAGATTCTCCAAGATGTTAGCGGTGAAGTAAAACCCACAAGGTATGTTCATAAGTTTTGTACATATTTCTGGCACTAGTTTTGCATTTCAACTCTCTTCACAAGTTAATTCTTTCGTTCATTTTCAGGTTGACACTGCTTCTTGGTCCTCCTGGTTCGGGTAAAACAACGTTACTACGAGCACTCGCTGCAAAACTTGACGATGATTTAAGGGTTTGTTCTATTCTCTTGTCTTCTTACCGTGAATTGGTTCAAGTCTTGTGTAAGAAAGTTTGAAAGTTTAATTTTTTCATATGAACTAATAACTTGAGGTTCCACAAACAGGTAACTGGACAAATAAGCTACTGTGGCCATGACTTCAAGGAATTTGTACCTCAGAGAACCTCCTCTTATATTAGTCAGCATGATCTTCACTACGGTGAGATGACAGTCCGTGAAACGTTGGATTTCTCCGGGCGTTGCCTAGGAGTTGGAACCAGATATGACATGTTGGTAGAGTTGTCCAGGCGGGAGAAAGCAGCTGGAATTAAACCAGATCCTGAAATTGATGCCTTCATGAAGGCCACGGCTATGGAAGGCCAAGAAACCAGTTTGATCACTGATTATGTTCTCAAGGTTTGTTCCTCTCCATTTCGAGGTTGATTGTACCTCTCTTTCTTTAATTCACAAGCCTAACATGTTTTGAAAATTTTCAGATTCTTGGGCTAGATATCTGTGCAGATATTATGGTTGGTGATGACATGAGAAGGGGTATCTCAGGTGGACAAAAAAAGCGTGTAACTACTGGTATGTGGCTGCCTTACATTATTGAAAATTTTAGATTCATTTTGCACTTGACTTGATATAAGCTTAGCTAACCAAGCTGTTCGTGTACTTATGAACAACTCTAATTGGAATTTGCCTTGATTCAATGCAGGAGAAATGTTGGTTGGACCAGCAAAAGCATTTTTCATGGATGAAATATCAACAGGGTTGGACAGTTCCACAACCTTTCAGATTGTCAAGTTCATGAGGCAGATGGTTCATATTAGTGACGTGACAATGGTCATCTCTCTTCTGCAGCCTGCCCCAGAGACATATGATCTTTTCGATGATATTATCCTTCTTTCTGAAGGCCAGATTGTCTACCAAGGCCCCCGTGAGAATGTTCTTGAATTCTTCGAGTATATGGGGTTCAAATGTCCGGACAGGAAAGGAGTTGCTGACTTTCTGCAAGAAGTTACTTCCAAAAAAGACCAAGAACAGTACTGGTATAAGAAGAACCAACCTTATAGATACGTCTCTGTGACCGACTTTGTCAGGGCCTTCAGCACCTTTCATGTTGGCCAAAGGCTCTCTGAAGATCTAAGAATTCCTTATGATAAAAGGTCAACCCATCCTGCTGCTCTTGTGAAAGAAAAGTACGGTATCTCCAATAAGGAACTCTTTAAGGCAGGGTTTGCGAGGGAATGGCTGTTGATGAAGCGAAATTCTTTTGTGTACATATTCAAGACAACACAGATCACAATCATGGCTATAATTGCTCTGACAGTGTTCTTAAGGACAGAAATGAAAACTGGCGCTGTGGAAGACGGAGCAAAGTTTTGGGGAGCACTCTTTTTCAGTCTCATCAATGTCATGTTTAATGGGATGGCAGAGCTAGCCATGACAGTCTTCAGGCTTCCTGTGTTCTATAAACAAAGGGACTCCTTGTTTTACCCTGCCTGGGCTTTCGGATTGCCAATTTGGGCACTCAGGATTCCCATCTCATTCCTGGAGTCGGGCATTTGGATCATTCTTACATATTACACCATTGGGTTTGCACCTTCTGCCACTAGGTAAGTGCTAATACTCGACTAATTCTCAGTTACTTCGCTATACATAATTGAAAATCTCAGTAGCTTAACAAGTTTTCATTATAGGTTCTTCAAACAGTTCTTGGCATTCTTCGGTGTACATCAGATGGCGCTCTCCCTGTTTCGTTTCATTGCAGCCCTCGGAAGGACTGAGGTTGTTGCAAACACAATTGGATCTTTTACCTTGCTGTTGGTGTTTGTCCTTGGTGGTTACATTGTTGCCAAAGGTTAGGAATTTTTTCTTTTTTCTGTAAAACTAACATTCATTAATTGAATTCATTGGTTCTTAAATGTCCAAGACAACTTCATAAGCAAAACATCCTTTTCATGGTGTGCAGATGACATTAAGCCATGGATGATATGGGGCTACTATGTTTCTCCTATGATGTATGGACAAAATGCTATTGCCATTAATGAATTTCTTGACAAAAGATGGAGTGCCGTAAGTTCACAAAGTTTACAATATCTTAAATTTTATTGTGAAATCTCTTTTAGCAGTAGTTGAAATCTTGTTCTACTTTATTTTTAAAGCTAACCGAATTTTGTTGTCTTGCACAGCCAATTGGGAACACTACGGTGGGAAAAGTCCTTCTAGAAGAAAGAGGCTTGTTTAAGGAGGAATATTGGTATTGGATTTGTATTGGAGCACTCTTGGGGTTTTCTCTTCTTTTCAATGGACTTTTTGTTGCAGCTCTGACCTATTTAAGTCGTAAGTAAACTATTTTTGTTGCTGTCAAAATGTTTATGCCATTGGATTCAACAGTTGACATCTTTGTTTTCATTTTTCGGCTCATTTTCAGCTTTTGGTGATACTAAAACTCTGATTACGGATGATGACTCTGAAAAGCGGACAAGAAATTCAGAAGGCATAGATATGCAAGTTAGGAACAGTCACGGAATTGAAAATGCTGCAAACAGTCAGGCCAATCGAGGAATGGTTTTACCGTTCCAACCACTATCACTTGCTTTCAACCATGTGAATTACTACGTGGACATGCCTGCGGTAAGTCAATTTTCTTGAAGATTTCTTCCCAACAATCAATAGAACAACAACATTTAGAGAAACAATAATATTGATATCCACAAGTTTAATGAGTTTATAGTTAAATATAATCATCAAACAATGCAATGAATATGGAAAAGAAATAGTTGAGCTCATATTGTTCTAGTTCTAGGATAACATAGACACTACATGCATCTTTCCTAAGTATAAAGCTTTTGTCTTTACCAGGAAATGAAGGCCCAAGGGGTTGAAGAGAACCGCCTGCAATTGCTAAGAGATGTCAGTGGTGCTTTCAGGCCAGGTGTTTTGACAGCATTAGTTGGTGTTAGTGGTGCTGGTAAGACCACCTTAATGGATGTCTTGGCCGGAAGAAAGACTGGTGGATACATTGAAGGAAGTATAAGCATTTCTGGTTACCCAAAGAACCAAGCCACATTTGCTCGAGTCAGCGGTTATTGTGAACAAAATGACATCCATTCACCATATGTCACTGTCTACGAGTCTCTCTTGTACTCTGCCTGGCTTCGTCTCTCTTCTGATATCAAGACAGAAACACGAAAGGCATGTTCCTTCAACCATTGTTAACATATCTAACTTTTTGATAATATGTAGATTCAATATGAGAACATGGATGACATGGATCATGTAGTTGACTTTAGTTTTTTGTTTCTTACAGATGTTTGTTGAAGAAGTTATGGAATTGGTTGAACTCAAACCGTTGAGGAATGCTCTCGTTGGACTTCCAGGAGTAGATGGACTTTCAACTGAGCAGAGAAAGAGGCTGACAATTGCGGTAGAGTTGGTTGCTAATCCCTCCATCATCTTCATGGACGAACCCACCTCAGGTCTCGATGCTAGAGCAGCTGCCATTGTTATGCGTACTGTGAGGAACACAGTGGACACAGGCAGAACTGTTGTCTGCACAATTCACCAACCGAGCATTGACATTTTTGAAGCTTTTGATGAGGTATAATTTTACTTCTAGTCGCTTCAGTCTGTACTATATTTCAGTATCTTGCGTGCTAACTTTTGACATTGCTTCTTTTTGCAGCTCTTCTTGATGAAAAGAGGAGGACAAGTGATTTACGCTGGGGAACTTGGTCGCCAGTCTCATAAGCTTGTTGAATATTTTGAGGTTTGTTAACATTTCAAATAGAGTCCATTCACTATTGCCAAAACAATTAGTCTGACTCTAAAAATCCAACAATGGAAATCATATGATGCCGAAAGACTTTCTCCTAGACAGATTGAATGTCCTAGTTATTTTTGACTGACATAAAAGAACTCTTGCAGGCTATTTCAGGCGTTCCTAAGATCAAAGATGGTTACAATCCTGCTACGTGGATGTTGGATGTCACCTCCACAGCGGTTGAGTCTCAGCTTAATGTTGACTTTGCAGAAATTTATGCCAACTCCAACCTCTATAGGTAAGTATCATATAACTTTTCATCAATTTCATTACAACTTTTGCTATCTCTTTGTTGCATGTATTGATGTGCTCCTTTCATGAACTTTTCAGGAGAAACCAGGAACTCATCAAGGAGCTAAGCACCCCAGAACCGGGTAGTAAGGACCTGCATTTCCCCACCCAGTACTCCACCAACTTTTTCACTCAATGTAAGGCTTGTTTCTGGAAACAGCACTGGTCATACTGGAGGAACTCAAAATTCAATGCCATAAGATTCTTCTCGACGGTTATGATTGGTGTCTTATTTGGAGTCATCTTCTGGGACAAAGGAACCAAGTTGTAAGTTCAACAACTTTTTTTACCATAAAAAATTTTCTATTACCGGAGTCTCTTTTCAAATATTTGCCACTTGCTGACTTTCTACTGTGCATAATATTGTTAACAGAGAAAGCCAAAAGGACCTGCTCAATCTTTTGGGAGCTACCTATGCTGCTGTTCTTTTCCTTGGCGCTAGCAATGCCTCTGCAGTACAACCTGTGGTTTCAGTTGAGAGAACAGTCTTTTACCGTGAAAGAGCAGCTGGGATGTACTCAGAATTACCTTATGCATTTGCTCAGGTAAGAGATTGGAACTCATGACCGGTCATATATATTTTTATATACAACTTTTATTTACTTCTTCTATACCTGTTGCTGATTCATATTTTCTATGGTGCAGGTGGCTATTGAAACAATCTATGTTCTGATCCAGACCTTTGTGTACTGCATGCTTCTATACTCAATGATTGGCTACGAGTGGACAGCTGAAAAGTTCTTGTACTTCTACTACTTCATCTTCATGTGCTTTACCTACTTCTCAATGTACGGGATGATGGTTGTCGCCTTGACTCCTGGCCATCAAATTGCTGCAATTGTGATGTCTTTCTTCCTCAGCTTCTGGAACTTGTTCTCTGGTTTCATGATCCCCAGGCCGGTATGTGATCTGAAACCAAGTTACTCTTCATCTTTTTCTTATAAACATGTCTTCATAAATGACTTGAAAATCATTCGCCGAACCGAGTTGTCGTTCCTTCTTCTCTTCATATCATTTCTCATAAATGACAACAAATCATTGAAGTCTAGAGAATCATTCAAATAGTAAAGTTCTACTGAGTTTTCATGGCTGCATTTACGTACCTCTGGCATATGTACAATTGTTTTTCTCTGCCAATAATAACAATTAATCTTCAATATTTTCAGCTCATCCCGGTCTGGTGGAGGTGGTACTACTGGGGTTCTCCAGTTGCCTGGACAATCTATGGCCTTTTCGCATCCCAAATCGGTGACATCACCAGTCCTCTTGCACTTTCTGGTGGTCAAACAATGCAAGTGAATGAATTCCTTAAAACGAACTTGGGCTACGAACATGACTTCCTTATCCCTGTGGTGGTTGCTCATGTTGGTTGGGTCCTCCTTTTCTTCTTCGTCTTCGCCTATGGTATCAAGTTCCTTAACTTCCAAAGGAGATGATCAAACTTCACTCTTATGCTCATGCAAATAGATAGGAAATATAATTGAGAGGAAGACATTTTACATATCTAGTCCAAAAGGATAACAGAAAACTGTTGTCCAATTTGTTGGTTTTTTTTTTTTCCTTGTTCTTAGTCTTATATTCGTTTTCTCAATTGTTTATCTGCAAGTCTGCCTTTGATGGGTTTGTATTCATATTTCCTTATCCTTGTATAGTAAAATTTTGTCTTGAATTTTCCGTAAAAAAACCTTATATATATTATTATTCTGAATACAGTAGATGAAAGAAAGTTTACTCTTCCATTTCAACATGAGCACAATTCTTTGGCCCCTCTTCAATATGAGCACAATAAGTTTAGTTTTTCTGATTTTAGAAAAAATTAGCAGCCTAAGGGCAGTCCCAGGAGAAAAGAGAGAGACACAGTGAGAGTACTTCTTTTAGCTTATTAACCTTAGCTTAACTAAATTCTATGAAAGTGAACTAACATTATCAATAATTTTGCAAATTTTAGTGACTTAAATCGGAGACCATGGGTTAAAAACAGTTCAGAAGCAATTATAATCCATTACCTGACTTGACCATGCTTATAAAGTGTGTTGATTTAATTAATTGTAGTGAAGTGTTTGTAATATAACGTCTATCATAAAACGTAATCAAGTTCGCTGCCCACCAAGCTTTTGCCCATAATAGTGCTTAGTTATATTTGTCAAATTTTAAATTATGCCACTAGGCACGTTTATAAAGTATAATCTATATGATCAATTCAGAGATATTTTAGTACAAAAGTTCATTTTGTTGAAAAATTGCGAAGATTAATTAGTTTCTTTAGTCTCCATAGATTTTGCTTTGCCCTCTTCTTTGGTGATAGTAGGGTCGTTTAATTTGTTGTTATCTGGGTTCTGGGAGTTAGTCATCCGCAGTATTAGAAATTGTGAACTGAAATAAGTCATTCACCTTCTTTTTCAAGAAGATTTTTTTGGACTTTTACTTTAAATTGTAAAAATTATAGCAAATGGGCCTATAGTATTGAACATAATCTCTATAAATAATCATTATTTTTACTTTTATAATCAAATTATTACAAATAGATTCCAATACGGAAAGAACACGATCAAGAGAATAGAAATTACCCAAAAAAAAAAAAAAAGAAAAAAAAATCCTTGATATTATCAATGTTTATGTATTATCCGAGTCTCTTTATCAATTTGATAAATTCGCTAGGCTTAAAATAATTAAAAAAGATTATTAATTTAGTAGATTCACCCAAGTTTGGTCAAGGACCAGAAGTGGCTCTAACCATATAGGAATGAGCTACCTAATGTGTCAATACAGCAAGAGAGGAGCTGCATTAAAAGATCATTTTAACATATAATATAAAATATATTTTCCTGTGTGTGTCATCCACACAATCTTTTCTCTATTTTAACCATGCAGGCATTTGACAAGTTCTTACGATTCAAGCAATACTAAAATTTTATTAACTATTTATGAGTAACGTGAAAGAAACTTAGAAAGGGAAACAAAGAAGACAAGAATAGTACCTCTAAGAAGACTGTACACCCGATGGTGTCTCCACCAAAACGGTTTCTAGGAAAGGAAAAGGCTTTAGCATGGTAGCTGCGACTAAACTTGCTTCCCTCATGTATTGAAATCTTCACATTCAAATGCTTCAGAGCATATTGCGGATAGGGAAAAGCAAGTGAAGAGCTGTCTCTAATCATCATCACCTCAAGATTTAACTATATCTAAAAAATGAAAAAAAAAAAAAAAAACGAAAAAAGATTAGATTAAATATAGTTTGGAACTGTTTACAATTTAACTAAACAAATGGGCAGATGTAAATCTTTTAAGCTAGAGTCTGAGGGAGCGTCTGATTGAACGGCCGAATATATATCAAATCATCTGTTAAGTTTAATATTCAGATCCCCCCTGCTGGGTCCACCTGTTGGGCAATAATTAAAAGCTGTGAGACCACGTGTTGAGCATTAAACAGCGCGGAAGCGTGAGGAGATTATATTTTGTGTTAGACTAGAGACAATGTCAGTCTACATTCAAAAAATTGACCCCATAATAGAAATAGCAACAACTAACAAGGGCAATAAGTTAAAGTTAAAGACTGTTAAGTTTAAGTGACCTGCAAAAGTCGCCGGTACTGTAGACCCTTCTGACGGGGCTGGTCTCGGGAGTCCATCAACAGCTCGGCGAAGGAGGAGAGGGCGCGGTGGGTCCCATTCTTCTGGAGGGAATGGCCGATCGAAGAGAATTTCTCACGCTAATTAATGAGCCAATTAGTCCAATCCAGAGAAACGACAGAAGGAAACAATCTGATGTAAAACATCAACAAGTAAATCACTATGGTAGATAGATAAACCATGTGAAGTGCAGTACTATTTTATTGAAGCAATAATACCGAAAGGAACAAAGCTTGGGATCGAGTGTTGATCTCTGCTCATGACTTCAAGTGAAAACAAGGCTGATTACCTAAACACAAGCTCAGGCCATTAAGATTAGAATTCAATATCTTAATGACATTGCTTCGGTATATTGGTAGACTTAGAGCCCGATTCTCAAGTTGAGAAAGCTCTGAAATAAGCTCTAGATCAAAAAAGTCACCATCCAAACAAAAGAGTTTTTAATTGATTTACATCTCGAAGAGCGCAAACAACAATAGTCAAACGGCGCAGACAGTGTTAAGGACTGAAGATTCATGGTCTCAAGCTCAACACTTCCTACAATATACCTATGGAACACCCTCGTGATCATCGTCATTGTTTTGAGCTTTGGGCTACAAACATAGAGCTTCCACAAACCCCTGGCGTCGTCGAGGACCAAGTCTTCGAGCAGAGCAGAGCAGAGCAGGGGCGACGCAGATAGAATGCTCCGCAAGGTGTCTTCGTCCAAAACAACATTATTTAGCGTAAGCTTCCGCAGCGAAGAGGTCCATCATGTTTGACTCTTTGAGAATTTAACGCGAAACTCTCTAATAGACAATTCGTCGAGCGACTTGCAGGCGAGGATCGGGTCCAACAGAGACCCGTTAACCCTGAAGCTACAGTCTTGGATTGAGGACGTGCTTCTACGTTGAATGACCTCGGGGTTACGGCTCTGGGCTTGGGAGATCAATTGGGCAATGGCGTAAGCGGTGTGCGCGTCGGTGACCATGGCTGAGATGAAGAGAGCTCTGTTATCTCCACGTCGTCGTCCCAAAACGAGAGACGGAATCGCAGAGACTCCGCCATGTGGTTCAAGAAATCCTCGTGCTGGGCGTGCAATACACTCCGAGAAGGTGCGATCCGGAAAGGAGATGATGCAAGCGAATCTCCATGATTTTGAGAGAGTGGAAGCTCGAGCTACGCATTTGGGAGGAAGATGGTTCAAGATTTGGTGT
>JXTC01000515.1:4541-30141 GCA_002914845.1 Trema orientale | reverse complement strand
CAATTATTTAAACTTTTCTTTTATTGTGTTTTAAGGATCAATTATTTAAACTATTTTATTCATAATAATTTTTTTTTATTGTGTTTTATGAGTTTTAAGTGTCTTTTGAATGATATAAGGTCTCAATTTTGACCAAAGTTGTGGAGATGGTCCAAGTTAATAGGAAAAAAACAAACTGAATATTTTATTTGATATAAATGAAAATGGATAGTATTTTTTTTTAAACACAAAAAAAGGTGAGTTCTTTTTTTCATTGATATTGTTCCATAAAAAGTAGGATAAATTTCTTTAAAAGAAAACAAAATAAATAAATGACTCTATTAGCCCAACTAAAAAGAACATTTTTTTTATAATAAGAAAAATGACAGATGAGATCCTGATGGTGTGTCACTTCCCAGAGCCACTCCCATTCAGTTAGGCTCTTAAAGATGACGTGGGGGTTTGAACCTCCGATCTTACCCTCTCTAAGTAAGAGAAAACCTTAAGATTGAGCACCTTGTTACTTCGATTATCTCCTTAAGTAACAAAAGAGAACGTCTCACTTTAATATGTAACTTTTAAATTGCTTTATATTGGTTCTTAAATTATTAATATTGTTTCATTTTAGTCATATTTGTTATAAATTTTGTTTGATTTTTAACAAAATGAGCACATGAGTTGTATTTATTAGTGATTTCAATAAAATATCACATTCTGGAAAATTTTACATTGCATTCTTCTCCAATGTGCAATTAATTTTTGTTAAGCTAATCGCCTTTAAACTGATTCAATTTATATTCTACTATCTTTATAGTGTTGGACTATGCTTCTGGATATAAAATAAATATAATAAAATAATAAAAGTATCTTATGTACTCAGTTCGTTAAAAAATAAACAAAATATATAACAAAAAGGACTAAAATAAATTTTTTTTAATAGCTGAGAACAAAAAATGACGTAATTTAAATTTCAAAGACCAAAGTGAGACTTTTCTCATAGCTTAGGGACCAACATATTCGTTTGTTTTAAAACGTATATTAAAAAATAGAAATTACCCAATTCCCCTAACTTTTGCCAAGTGTAGTAATTTACCCAAAGGTAATCGATTTGATACATTTTGCGGCTAGCTTGCACCAAATTTGGTGAAAGTTATTTCACTCGCTCGCTAATATATCTTCTATGTTAGTATTCAATCTTGCTTGCACACTTATTTTCAGAAAACTCTTCCATTTTTTTTTTCTTGTATTTGCTTTTACTTTTGAATAATCATTTTTATTTGGGAAGGTAGATATCCACTTAAATCTAGATATATAGTATTCTTAGTCCATCTGGATTTAGATTTATGGTAATTTTAGGGCGCGTTTGGTATAGGATTCGAATTCTATCCTTCAAATTCATAAACAGCTTTTATGTAGGAAGTTGAAAGGATAAAACATTTATCCTTCCAACTTACTATATAAATGTTGTTTCTGAATTTGAAGAATTGGATTCGAATCTTATACCAAACGCGCCCTTAGTTTTTGTTAATGTCTTTTATTCTATTAGTGTGGTTATGAATCATATTTGTATCATTTATGATTTTGAACTAGAGAGTTTGTTACATCACAACTTGGATTTTTATATTAATTTTTCTGTTGAATCAATTAGAAATGTCATTAAAGAGCTCTAATACATCCTTCATATTTTTTTGGCTTATTAGCACCACTCATCCCCCAACTTTAGGTTCTTTGACATATTAGTCCCTCAACTTTTTTTTTCTTGGCATATAAGATCTCGAACTTAACATTTTTGTGCAGCCGTACCCTTAGAGCCTCAGTCCGTCTCTTTTTGCCCTTAGTCAAAACATGCTGCTCCCGTCTTATTTTATAAGGGTAGTCCATGTAATAAACAAAGACTAAAACACTTAAAATGGGTAATCTATTGTCAGAATTTTTTCATATAAATTTATTACCATACATATGTAAAATATTAAGAAAATGAAAGAAAATAAATTGAAATAGAAACAATATTCAAAGAAATCATTTACTTGCCACATATTGAAGAGAGTAGATAATTAATCAACTCATTTACTACCCAAAAAAAATCTAAACAAATGTGTGAATCACAAAAATATGCAAGCAAGTCCGTGAATTAAAAAAAAATCCAAAAAAATATGTGGAAAAAAAAAATGAAGCCTCCCAACCCAGTAAGCCTCGAATCTAAGATTTGATGGCGACTTGCCTAATCCGTCCTCTAAAGAGGATATCTCAATCATTTAAGCGCGAAATGAGTCAAGTCTAGAATTGTGAAGAAGGCCAGCCTGACCCATTAGCACGACATAGTATAGAACAGTACGACACGCCAAAATGTGGGTCATTTTCTATTAGATATTTTATGCTCACCCCTCCATACTTTCCCTCATCAAGTGGTGTCCAATGTGAGTTTGGTGATCGAGGCTATCTTTCATTTGTAGCTGGTATCTTGATAATGCTAGGAGATTGGTTAAGACTCAAGTTTATGTACTGTTTGGACTATGTGTATTGTAATTAGTATAGAACCAAGAATACTATGTGTGATTGTGTTTGTAAATTATATATGCTATATTAGTACTTGATACTTAACTATGGATGATGATGCATGGATTTCTAATTAACTATGACTTTCGAATTATTAATCAATCTATGTTTAGTAGTAAATATGAACTGTGAGATAGATTCACTAGTTGGAAATCCGAGAACTTTTTAAAAATGGATTGTTTTACAAATTTGGAACTTTTTAAACTTTTTTATAACAAATCAAGAAATTTCTAAATTAAGTTAGATTTTCATTCTGTCACAGACTCAGAGTTTGGGCCGTAACACAAAAGATATATAATAATCCTAGCTAGCTGAGATTTTCATTCTGTCACAGACTCAGAGTTTGGGCCGTAACACAAAAGATATATAATAACCCTAGCTAGCTAACGAATCATTTAAACCACCCGGAGAATTTATAGCCACGACATTCATGGAGTCATTTTCAACAAAATCCTCTACGTTCTTAGTTTTGCTACTCTGCCTCAGTAATCACTGCTCAAGACCCTGCCAAAATCAAGTAACTAGGCTCAAATTATAACATTCATGTACACAAGGACCGGAAAATCTGAAAAAAAATATAACATGTTTTCAGCCTAAATTCGATCATAGTCCTTATCCCTCTATCAATTTTTCATTGATCAAAGTAGATAAATATTTTAAAAATTCTACCCTTACTAAACATGTACACTCAAACTGTTCACTCCCTATTTCAAGCAGTTTTTATCTCTTTTATTGTTGAGATATATAGAAGAGAGGAGGTGTATTATAACATCATTCTAACAGAGCTCATATTTTTTTTTTTTCAATTTGTCATCGGTACTTTATTTTTTTTAACCATTTCTTGAAATTCAAGACTCAAATTATTTAATGATATTTAACTGTGTTTGTGCGAAATATGATGGACAACAAAGTCTAAAATACAGCTATATAACATATATTTGAAAAAGGGAAAAAAGATAAGACTGTACCTCTAAGAAGACTTTACCGGATGGTGTCTTAACCAAAACGGTCTCTAGGAAAGGAAAAAGCTTTAACATGGTAGCTGCCACTAAACTTGCTTCTTTCATGTTTGACTCTTTGCGAATATCAATCGAAATCTTGATATTTAAATGCTTCAGAACATATTGTGGAGAGGGAAAATGAAGTAAATAACTGTCTCTAAATCGTCACTTCAGGATTATACTATATCAAAAACAAATAAATAATAAATAGAAGATTAGATGCAGATGTTATATATGGCTAGTACCGCATAAAAACAAGTTCCAATACACGTTAATGCTAGTGTGCGCAATATAAATAAGCATATATTCAAACCTGCTTATTTCCTACCGTCATAAAACCAATTTCACATTGTTGTGCTTCAATATTCCATATGCTGGATTAGACTCTGACTCTGTGTTAATCACTTTAAAAAAATCTTTTACCAGAAAGCCAAGTAGCCAAGTTTATTTAAACATAAAGTCGTAACTAAAAATATCTCGTAAAAGCAATCCCAAACTGGCTCATACAAGAGGTACAAATAGTATCAATTTAGAGCAAAAGAATCACAGACGAAGTTTGCGTACCTCGAGCTCCTCAGGCAAAATTAACAGGTTCAATCGTTTGCAGTGTTGAAAAACTTGAAGAGAATTTCTCATACTAATGAGCCAATTAGCCCAATCCAGATCGTAGAAAGAAGGACCCAAACTTACGTTAACATTGAGTAAACCATAAGGGTAGATAAACCTAGTGAACTGCAAGATTTTGGTGACGCCTTTATACCCAAAGGAACACAGCTCGGGAGTGTCAATATCTACTGACTTCAATTTAGAAGCGGCTGAAATAGATAAGCACAAGTCTAAGCTCTTAAGCTTAGCATTAGAGAGCTTCATTACGCTGCTCCCGTACATTGATGGGCACAGGGTCAGATTCTCAAGTTGAGAAAGCCTCGAAACAAGCTCTTCGAATTCACTAGTGCGGTAGAAGATGTAACGCCCCAAGTCCAGGGTATGCTTTGGGAAGATCATGGGTATTTAAGTAGTGGTCTATGAGCCCAAAAGTACCTTCAAGCTAGCATTTTTGGGTGAGACCAGCGGTGTTACATTTGGTATTCAGAACCGACCCAGTCCATACTTATGTGGGCCTTGGAAGGCTGCCACGGGCCGGAATCATGGTGAATATGGACCCCGCTCATAGGGGTTGTATGTGGGCTATTGAATGTGGACCCAATCGTGGTGAATGTGAACCCCGCTCATAGGGGTTGTATGTGGGCTATTGAATGTGAACCCTCCGCTCATAGGGCGCTAGGCCTTAATAAGGGGAAAATCATAGGTATTTAAGTAGTAGTTCATTAGTCCAAATGTAGGTGGTATGCTCGGGCCCTTAATAGGGGAGTATGCTGCAAATAACGGCAGTAAGACATCGGCGCACACAGATCTAAGTACTGAAGATTCATGGCCTCAAGCTCTACACTTGATACCACAATGCCAGACATCATCCTCGTGGTTAAGAGGATCCTCAGTGTTTTCAGCTTAGGGCTACAAACCTCAAGCTTTGACAAACCCAAGTCCACGAGAACCAAGTCTTCGAGCAAAGGCGACGCAGCTAGAATGCTCCGCATGGCGGTCTCGTCTTCCAAAACGACATTAGTTAGCGTAAGCTTTCTTAGGGCAGACGTCATCAAAGTCGACGTCGACGGCCACGGACTGGAGAATCTCATGCGAAACTCCTTCAGAGACAATTCGTAGAGGGAGCTGCAAGCGAAGAGCGAGTCCCAAAGAGGCTCGTGGTCTTCGAAAGAATTGCCCCAGATTGAGGACAAGCTTCTGAGTTTTATTGAGCTAGGGTTTTGGATCCGGGCCAGGGAGATGACTTGGGCGATGGCGCTAGCGGTGTGAGCGTCGGGGACCAAGGCGGAGATGAAGAGCTCTCGTATCTGCATGTCGTCGTTCTAGAACGAGAGACGGAATCGCAGAGACTCCACCATGTGTTTCAAGAAAGCCTTGTGCTGGAAGGTGTGATTCTCTGAGGAGGTGAAATCTGGAAAGGAGATACAAGCGGATCTCCATGATTTTGAGAGAACGGAAGCTCGAGCTATGGATTCGGGAGAAAGATGGCCCAAGATTTTGTGTAGTATGCATTCTGGCAAGCCTGATATTCGATCCATGGTTTCAAATTCTAGTCCGTGCGTTGGACTAGAATGAGGGTCATCAATGAATGTATGTATGCTAATAAGAGTGTTATTATATATCATTAAGAGGTATATTTAAAAAATGGGAATGACTATGGTAGGGGCGTCCCTAAGTAGGGTCATGCCTTAATTATCGTTGGATGAGAATCTGTGGGGAATAATGGGAATCTGTGGAGAATCTATTTATATACACATTCCCATCTAACGGTGAATAGACAGGGTCTACGTAGGGGCGCCCCTACTGTAGACGCGCCCTTAAAAAATAATATAAAGATTTGTTACTGTAAATTCAGAAATACAAAAGGTTTTCTCTTTTGTTATTTTGGAATAAATAAGGAAAAAAGAAGTACACAAATTAATCCGTCTCAAAAGTTGGCTTTTAGAAGAAATTAGACAAAAAGGGAAAATGGGTTGAAAGAATCAGTATCATTCCATCACGTTTTTCTCTTTTTATTTTTGATTTTTTTTATTTTTCCTAGGATGAAAAAAAGAGACTTAATATTAAAATAACTCAATTGCTATACAATACACAATTAGAAATTACCCAATTACAAAACACACCATCAAAATTTTAAAAAATAATAATAATTTTCACATGTTTCCTTCTATATTGTTTATGAGAGTTTCCATATCAATAAAGTATATATATATATATATATATGTGTCGAAAATTTAGCAAAATTCGAAATTCGATCAAATTTGAAAATTGAAGACTCTTTAGAAAAGAATGGAAAATGAAAGATAAGGTGTTAATCAAAAAAAAAAAAAAAAAGATTGGATTAACGAGTCGTCAGTAAACACCACAACAGACTCCTCGTCACTACATTCATCAGTAAATATTACAGTAAATCTCATTCATGGCATCCATTAGTATATGCCACAACAAATTCCATCAATGTCAGTGTCATAAACTGCTAGGCTTGACGACTCCAAATGAAGATATTTGACATGAAAATATTCAAAAGATCCACAAAACAAACAAAAGAAAAAAAAAACCTCTCCATCTGAATAAAAATAGAACTAAAAGACATCACAATAGAAAAAAAATAAAATACTAAAAACAACCAAAAATAACCCAAAACACTACAGATCTAGATAATCTGGGTGTACTAAAACTATCATACATCTAGGTGGACAATTACCTTCACAAACAGAATAGTTTTTTGGAAAAAAAAAACAAAAAAAAAAAGAGAAAAAACCCATATTGGGGAGAAAGAGGAGGCACCTCCTAAAAGAGAAGGACAACTACCACATGGAGAAAAAAAAACTCTCAATAGCAGAGGAAAAACAAACAATGAACATTTTAATTTTCCATGGTTTTGGCCTTATGTATAATCAATAATATGCCTCTATACACAAATCTAATTAAGGTCAATCATATTTTTATATCTTGTATTTTGACTGTTTGTTCAATTTATATTTTGTATTTTACTTATTATTAATATTGATCTTTAGATTTGAAATTTGTATCAATATTGATCTTGCATTTTGACTGTTTGTTCAATTTATACTTTGTATTTTAGTTATTAGTAATACTGACATTTAGATTTAAAACTTGTAACAAACTTATATCCCCTCTAGTCGAACACCAATTTTGACCATTGAGTTTACCAAAACACAGCAAACACCCTTTTAAAGTTTAAAAATATATATATATATATTTTAATACTTCATTTAAATTTAAAAATAATTAGAATTATTAGTTAAAAGAAAAAATATTAAAAATAATACTTTTTTTTAAAAAAAAAAAGCAAAAACCTATAAATATTAAATATTATTTATATACATGTTTATCAATTTTAGACAAATTTTAAATTATTTGAACTTTTTTAAAATATATATTTAAATTTTAAATACCATTTGGGTGAATTAAACATATTGGTCAAAATTAGTGTTTGACCGAAGGGTATAAATTTATTACATATTCTAAATATGAAGGTCAATGTTGATAATAACTAAAACATAAGGTATAAATTGAACAAATTATCAAAATACAAGATATAAAAATGTAATTATCACATCTAAATATAAAAAAAAAAAAATCAGAAAAATCATCTATGACTTTAGGATACTACCAAAAAAAAAACAAGGGTTAATAATAGTAATGACCCTGAATTATACTCGTTGTACCATCTTCTCCCCTGAATTTTCAACTGATATAGTAATGACCCTTAAATTATGCAACTTTTACAGTAGTGACCCCTTTGTTATAAACTATTAGTTTTGTAACAGAAATAATCATAGATAAAGCGTATAATTAGGCATATTTTGCTTCTATGAATCAAAATATCGTTCTCAGCCATAGTTACCAAACTATATACTTTTCATATGACTCATTTATATTAAAAAGTTAATAGTTTGTGAAAAATAAATGGTCATTAATGTAATAATTGTATAAGTCTTGGTAGTCTATTGTCTAAGATGAAAATTCAGAGTCTTATCTTTTATCACAGTTACCAAATTGTGTACTTTATTTGTAAGAACTTACTTTTGTTCAAAATTTAATAATTTGTGACAAAAGAATCAGTATTGCAACAATTACATAATTCAAGGGCTATTGCTGTATAAGTTGAAAGTTTGAGGGTCAAAATGGTACAATAAGTATAAATCAGGGGGGTCATTACTATTTAAAAAAGATAGAGTATAAATCAGGGGTCATTACTATTAAAAATCAATTTAATATAAAAACAAAAAAAAATGTGAAATAATAGAATATGGAACAAAACATAGAAGGCAAAACCAATCCGAAACATAAGAATCCTCAGATGAACTGCTGAGGAGCCCGATTTGCCCCTATACAGTACCTGACAAGTTTACTTGTCCCAAAAGGCTCAGCATTGATCCGTTCTGCTAGAGTTGCTCTCCACAACGTCGTTCTAAGGTTCTACCGCGTCTGCTTTTGCAATATATAGCTATAAATACATAATATATATTCTAGTTTAGGTTGGTTATCTTAGTTAGGTGATTGTTTGAAACGAGCTAATACAAAGTGGGTATATCTTAGCAAAACCTTAGCTCTTTTACGTAACTCTTTGTTTTTGTTTCTTTTCAGTCGTGATTACGAGTATTATCATTTAATAGATTTTTATTTTTTTTCCTTCTCAATTATATATGACTGCTTTTCTTTCGAAGAATGATCAACATGGTGTGTCGCCCTTCATGGCAGAAGTAATCGTAACCGATCGATGAAGCGGATTGGAAAGTAAAGATCCACCAATAAGCCTCATCTAGATAGAGTGGCTAGGACTGGAAAATAGAGATCGGTACCAAAGCCGTCTACTAGGACCGGAAGCCTTCTACTATTACTAGAGAGGAGACATTGGTTAAGCAGGCGAACGTTCTGATGTTTTGCGTTCAATAGTTTTCTTGTTTTAGTATAATAAGTACAGGATCTTAGGTGTTTTCTCTTTAATTAGCATCATGTACGTTACAGGTTTAGTATCTTTACTTTTGATTGCATATTATTTTATTTTCTTCCTACTTATTGTATATTGTTTTCCAAGGCTTATACTTGAATTTGACTAACTTCTTAATTTTCTAGTCAGTATTCTTTTGCTCTAGATTTACATTGCGTGATACCGCTCGGTACATTGAGCAAATAAAACTTTATGAGGGGATTCTGATTTAGCAGTGTTTTAATTTTCCTCTTTTCTTTTTTTTTTTTCCTTTTTTCTTTTTGGTAATAATTGTTCATTTAAATATTGACACAAGATGGTCTTGTTTTCTGTTTTAGGGGACATGCAATAATTTTAAATTTTTTTCCCTTTAATTTTTGTGAAAATTAATTAAAGAACTTTCTGATGCAGAGATTCCTTAAGCTTAATTAAGAGGATCATAAAAGCAAATTTAGGAATTGGAGCATTTGTTTATTATCTGACTTTGGAGATCACTGGTGGAAAAGGCGATCCATTCTATGAAGTTATGGTTTCTTCCAATGACTTGTTCGGACAAAGGAAGTTATTCTTCTCTGCAGGCCTGCGAAACAGTATCCCCTTTAGATTCACATGATTTTCTTTAATCCCACGTAAAAGACACTTATATATATGTTGCTTTCAGTTGGTTAGCAAGCTATTTAATTAGAGTCACGAGAATAATTATTTCCTAAAAGCCATTGCAGTTTTTTCATATGTAAGCACTCCAGTACATGAATATTCCAAAGTAATTGTTTTATTTGCACTTGCACCAAAGATGAAGATCAGACCTTCATGACATTATGAGTTCGAATTTTTGTCAGCAACCCTTTAATTGATGGCCGAGATCAAACCATGCGAGCTTAAAAATAACCTATAAGAAATTATATATAAATAAATGTCTAAACAAGTTCTTTGTAGAATAAGATTTGAAAGCTGTTTCCGGATTTATAGAATCGGATTTGAAAGCTGTTTTCGGACTTGTAGAATAGGATTCAAAACTTACACCAAACAAGTTTTTGGACTGCTTTTGTCACAAAATGTTCCTTAGTCATAACTTATAAAGAAGCAATACAAACATCATCCCCGAAAAAGCGCTCAAAAAACTTCATTTGCAACAGTTTTCAAACATAAGACTGTGATCATGAAACTTCATTTACAATGTTTTCCAACATAAAACTGTGATCATGAAAATGAGAAGAATTCGACTAATCTTTTCTTAAAGAACCAGGCATACGTACAATGATATGTTGATCTGCACAAGTTCCTTGTATCCAAACTGCAAACATTCTGCAATTTTCTCTTCTTCTCTCAGACACTTTGGGACGAGACATACAAGTTGTGTCAAAGTGCTATGTCCAGGGCTCCATGCGGGTTGGCAGCATAGATGTTCATATCATTCTGCCTACATTTAACCAAAGCAAAAAATATCTAGATCAAATTGTTGGAATAGAAAGCAATCAAAATAAAAAAGTCAAAAATTTCATACATTCAAGTCAGAGTAAATGGATGCATCACTTTCGTTCTCAGAATAATGTTCGTCTGTCCAACCAAACAACTGAAACACATAGCATAATAGTGACATTAAAAGGGGGAAAAAAACAGATAGTAAGCGAATTTTTTTAGAATTCTACGGGAAGGGGAGCATAGTTCCCATCAGACTCTCTAGCCCAGAATCTCGCCCCCAAGTTTTCAATATTCGATTCTCAGAAATAGTTTCTTCTACGTGATTTACTTTTGCTGACCTCCAAAATCTTGTTAGTGGCCCCCTTGATAGATTCACATATTTTGTCACGTTCATCATTGTTAGAGGAGTAGACAGTGGCATTCCAGTTCAAATATCTATATTCATCAAACTGCAATTCAAGTTAGAATAAGTTGTCACTATCAGTATAGAGTTCTCCATTAGGACAAATAAGAGAGACATACCCAAGAAGGGAAAAAAAAGGATATTCCTAATAATTGTTGTCACGGTTTACCAACCATATAAACACGAAAGATGCAAATCAAAGCAATGAGCGTATAAATCCATAGTATAACTGGTGCTTCAAATGTCTCTAGGAATTATTAAATGTTCATCTCTACTCCGAGTGAAAAATATTGTTTGGCACTACAAGTGCTATTCAAGAATAGCTTTTGGCAAGATAACTCTGTACTACAGATGTCTATCTACTGAGATACAGCAACTGTAACTAAAGAAAAGCAGTACAACAACATAGGAAAAATTCGAACAACAACAGAGTTCTGGATTTCCTCCACTTAAAAAATAAAAAGAAAAAAGTGATCAGCAATTAGTAGTACCTCAATGGAGATTCTAGCCTCCATTGTCTCCAGAAACAGAGTCTCTAGACCAGGAAAAATCTCTACCATTGCCTTGAGGAAACTAGAGTACTGCGTAATCGGGAGACTCAAATTCGAAATACTCAAATGCGTCAGCTCATAAAACGGATCAGGAAGCATATCACTATCTCTGAGTTCCTCAGCACATCCCTAAACCACAGAAAGGAACACAAAAGAATGACAGATATAAGAAATGAAATAATTTGTTTAAAAGATAAATTAATAAAAGAAAAAATAAAGGCTTACAATCAAATATTACCTCTAAGTAACAATGAAGGGACAATATCTTACAGTTGCTAAAACTTTCGAGGAAGTTTCTCAGCCTAATGAACCAAAACCACTCGGTGCAGTCAAACACACTTGAGGCCAACCTCAGTTCAGCTTTAAGCAACCCGGAAGAGTATCTAAACGTGGATACGTGAAAAATGCCTCCAACATACTTAAAGAATCGAAGGTTCGGAGTGTCGATCTCGGCCTTCTTTAACCGCCAGTTGTGTTGCAACGTCAAACTCTTGAGATTAGAATGAGATATCCGAATGCCTTCACGCAGCCGACAAGCCTTCACCATCAGATTTTCGAGAAGGGGAATTTGCGAAAGGTGCTCATCAAGCGCATTCGCGGTACCAAACTCTGTTCGCTCAATCCGCAGTGTCGTTAGCAACTTACAATTCGAAAAGCCAACACTACCAAGTGGGTAGGAGCTCCTCTGGTAAAGGAAGTACTGGAGATTCGGGGCATTGATCACCACGTTTTGCGGCGGATTCTCAGAAAGAATCACCTCGAATGTTCTGAGTTTGGGGCACGAAATGCGGAGCTCCACGAAACCTAAGCAGAACCCAATGTCTAAATCTTCTAGCAGAGGCAAACTAGATAGCAGATTCTTTAAGCCATTCTCATCTATGAATAGAGCAGCTAGGCTTAGCTTCTTCACCGAGGACATCTCCGGTAACGAACCCCAAAGACATAATTGAAAGCCTCTCAGAGACAAAACGTCGAACGACTTGCAGGCGGAGAGTAGAGGCCACAAAGAATCGGAATGGAAGACCATATAGAAACGTTCAGAGCAGCTTCGGAGCTTTATCACCTTGACACTGCGGCTCGTGGCTATGGCGACCAGTTCGACCAAGCGGGAAAAGAATTCTTCGGTGGTGACATCGGCGCAGAGCGTGAACTTCTCCATGTTGACTCTGTTATCGCAACGATCGCGCCATAGAGCCAAAGAACGGTCGACGTAGTCGAAGAAATCCGAGTGTTTGAATGGAACAATGCTTTCGTCGAATGCGAGGACCGGAGATGTAATCCACGCCAATCGCCATGGCTTCGACGTCGCAGAAGCTCGAATCGCGTCCTTTGGAGGAAGACGTTTCAGGATTTTGTGAATTACTGGCTCGGGCAAGTACGAGCTGGATGGTGTTGTAGCCATGGTGGGGAGGAGTCAATTCTGGGCAAGGGATTCGAGAGTTTTGGATTGAAGAAAGAGAATGAATTTCTAGGGTTTCACCATTGAAGAACAGAAATGAGATTTGTTGAAACTTAGCTAGCAAAAGCCAAAAACCTTCTGAGAGAAACCTATGAAAATGAATTCAAGAGTGTCACCCTTGTTTAGTGACAGTTTATACGCACACCAGAGAATTGTATGAAATTTTAAATATATGTTGTGAATAGAAAATAGGAAAAATGTATTAGTCCTGATTAAGGAGAAAGCGTTGGTCTAGTCTTTAAATTTTAAATTGTGTCTTATTGATTATTGAAATATTAAAATTATGTTATTTTAGGTTTTTTTGTTATATATTTAATTTAAAATTTATCAAGTACATAAGTTGTATTTTTCATTTTGTATTAATAATTTCAACAAAATACATTTTAAATAATTTTATTTTTGTTTAACTAATTATTTTTTAAATTATTCTAATTCATGTTTTAATCTCTTTATAACGTTGGACTATATTTCTGGATGAGAAATAAGTATAACAAAATAGCAATATTATTTTATATGCTCATTCTGTTAAGAATAAAACAAAAAATACAACCAAAAGGACTAAAATGAAATTTTTTTCAGTACAAGGACCAAAATGACCCAGTCTAAAATATAAGGAGTAAAGTAAAAAAAAATTTATAGTTTAGGGACCAATAAGATTATTTATCTTAGAAAAATATGTTCCTTTCAAAAAAAAAAAAATAGAAAAATATGTTCTTAATAAAAAAAACAAATAACGAAAGTTTTGCCTAAATTTTTTATAAGCAAAAATAATACGAAGTAGTACTTAGAAAAAATACTTGAAGAAAATATGAAATTTATAAAAGGTGAAATACAATTAGAAACTGTGAACATATACGGAGTTAACAGTTATTTTAAACAAAAAAAGTTTAATTGCAAAAAATTGATGAAATATGATTCTTTTTTAAGAAAACGAAAGACTTTGTATTTTGTTATTTTTTTACGAAATCCATGTGTTTTAAAAAATATGAAAAAATTTCATAAAATTTGAATTTTTTTTTTATTACAAAACGCCTTGTAATTTAACTATTTTTCTTTTTTAAAGAAATAATTTAACTATTTTTGAAATCTTACTTTTTTATATAAACTAAATTGGGAAAATTGATAAGAATTTATATACATTTTACTGATACATATGCAATTGTTTAGAAATTATTTTATTACTTATTTGGCCTGTTGAAAAATGACCGAGATGATCAAGATGTAGTTTGGAAACTAGTATAGATAATTATTAAATTTATTTTAAATCTAAATCTATTATATACTAAACATAGTTTTATCATTTTTATCAATTTTTTTAATTTTGATGATATGAGGAGGTCAAATTTTAATAAAGAGTAGAGGAATTAATTTAAATCTCAATATTAAATATGTGATGTGATTACCAATAAATTAAACCTATATTTCTATTTTATTTAGAAATATCCCTCCTTAAAAAATCAATCATATCATAACTTCATAACCAAAAAGTTAATTATTGAATTCCCTTGTATCTTATACATTAAACGCAAATCTAAACTAAAAAATGTAAGTATTTAGGGCATATTTAGATACATTTTTATTTTCTATTTAAATAAACAAAACTTTACAAATTCTTTTGAAAAATATATTTGGTAACATGGTTTTTTGTTTTCTATTTAAAAATAAATTGTAAACAAAGCTCTTTAAAAAAAAAAATTAAGTGAGAATTTTTCACTTCCAAAATTTTTTTAAACAAAATGTAAACCAAAAAAGTTGTATTTTCTAAATAAATTTTTCAACGTAATAGTTTTGTAAATAATATTTTAGAAATGATATTCTTACAAAGAAAATCTAAAAGTAGTATTTTAATAAATGGTAGTTTTCTAAATAAAATTTTCAATATAATACTTTTCTAAATAGGTTCTTGAAAATGGTATTTTCCTAATTCATATTTATGTACCAAGAAAGTTTTTGTTTTTTTTGGTTTTTAAATTAAAAGTGATTTGTTGTGTTACCAAGCAAGTTTCTAATTTCTAAAATTTCAAAATATAAACAAAATTTTTGTTTTAAATTTTTATAAACAAAAAAATGAAAAATTGATTAGAATATCAATATTGCCAAGTATTGACTTTTTTTTTTCCTCGGATGCAAAGTATTGACTTGATCACAAAGATGAATCCATGTTTATGAAAACTAATCCATGAATGTTAAAAATTAAATACATAATCACTGTAATAAAAGTCCTCTTTTACTCCAATTGAGGGTCTCGGAGTCGGTTTGATCGGTTAACCAAACTATATTTGTAAAACATTGTTTCGTTAATCTGGTCAGTATGAAACTTTCGAAAGAAACTTTAGAATGTGATTTGTTTCGTTTGAACTTATGGCCTTGAACCTTTCTAATAAACTAATCAACTTCAATCATAAATCATTTAAAACTAAGAGAGCCCTATCTATTTTTTTTCCCCAATGATAGTTTGCTCTTTAGTTGGTCAGTCCTCTTCTTCGTTTATTGAGACCCAATCGAATTAGAAAAGGCTAAAGCTACATAAGAGATTAAATAGGAAGATACATTGAAGAGATGTAATAGAAAACAGAAGTGAAAAAGAAGGAAGACGGGAAAGTTAAATAGAAGTCTGAAAAAATAAGTGAGAATGAGAAGAAAATAGAGTGAGAAGGTGGGGTGCTGCAAAATCTGGAGGTAGATGAGCTGTAAGGTTGTATAAAGGCACAACAGTGCTAGCCTGTTAGGGGTGCTGATAATAAGGGTGTTTTAGTCAATTTATTTGTTGTTGTCTTGTTTAGTCATTTATCATAAATTAGGGTGCTTAAATACAAGATGGGTGTCAATATACATACCCCTTAATAAAGGATAAATAAAATCTGAAAAAGGATAATGGTTAACAACTTACTTTAAAAAATGGGCAAGAGTGTAGTTATCTCTATAAGAATTAAGCTATTTTGGAACCTTTTTTCGCTCGATGTTCGTAATTTATGACCATGCGGGTTGATTGAGTGTTTAGGTCCATGGTTTGCTCCCAATCTGTCCCTTAGATAACCTACGTTGCAGTCTACTTTTTCTCCCAAAGACTGCAAGGTTCAGTGGGAAAACAAGTATATATATTTTTTTTAAAAAAACTATGAATAAATCAACATGTTCTTGAGAAAAGTGCCTAAAAAATTTCAACGGCAGCGGTTTTAGCGTTAGGTTATGATTAAAAAAGTGAGGAAAATTCAACATTTATTTACCTGTACAATGATAGTTAAAACTACACAGAATCCTCATATTCACTGCACTCTACAACTTTATTTTCTCTCAGATTTAGAACGAGATATACAAGTTATGTCGAAGTTCGGTTCCTCAGCCAGAGACGATCATATCATTCTACCTACATTCAAAGCAAAGAAAACGAAAAATTATACCAGATCAAACTGTTGGAATAGAAAGAAATCAAACTCAGAATAAATAATCTCCAGAATAAATAATCTCCATACGTTCATTTCAGAGTATTCGGATGCAGAGCTTCCGTTCTCAGAAGAATCTTCCTCTGTCCAACTAAGCAACTGAAACATAATTAACATAGTTAGAATCATTATACAGTAACAAACGACAGAGTAATTTTTTAGAATTTGGAGAAGGGGACCATAGTCCCCGTCGTGCTCTCTCCCCACTGTATCTGCCTGCCCCTTAAAATTGCATCATTCATTTCTCAGACTATTCTTCATCGACATGATTGAATTTGGCTCACCTCCACAATCTCGTCAATGGCCTCCTTGACAGATTGATAGTTTCTATCGTATTCATCACTGTTTGAAGTGTCGATATAAGCTTTCCAGCTCCAAGTAAAATCTCTATCTTCATCAAACTGCAATTCAAGATAAAATAAGAATTCACATCAAAGTATAATTCTCCACCAGGAAGGGAAAAAAAAAAAATAGAAAAGGATGCAAATCAAAGCAATGAGCATAGAATCAAATTGAAATTCTGAACAAGTAACTGGTCTTTTAACGATCTACCAGGAGAATCTAGACAAACAGTGAACATTAAAATCAAGAAAGAAACCAATAATGTACACATAAACGTATACTAATGGTACTTTTAGTATCTATCTAAAAGATCAATGTCATTCATAGCTACTCCAAGTAAAACTTATAATTTGGCAATATAATTAACACAAATAGCTTTTGACAAAAAATCATTGTACTAATAATGTCTAGGTACTGAGATACCACAACAGTAACTAGAGAAGAGTAGTCTTAGATTAAAGGAGTTGACGAAAAATAAGTAGTACCTCAATGGAGATATCGGGATCAGAAGTCCTCAGAGAAAGGGCTTTTACACAAGGAAAAAGCTCTACCAATGCATCCACGAAACTAGCGTAATGCGCAATCGGTAGCTTACGACTCATAATCCTCAAATGCCTCAGTTCGCATAACGGATCAGGCAGCATATCATTATCCCTAATCCAAAAAAGGTGGAAAAGAATAATGATGTGTATACACGAATTCAGATTTCAATTCAGTTACCAAATGAAAAACTAAAAGAAAATAAAAATAAAAGCTTCTACGATCAATATTACCTCCATGCAACAAGTCAGGGACAACAGTTTGCATTTGCTAAAACTTTCAAGAAAGTTTCTAAGCTTGACAAACCAAAACCACTCTGTGCCAGCAAAAGAGCCTGTGCCCAGCAGGAGTTCAGCATTAAGCAATCCAGAACAGTATCTAAACGTGGACAAGTGAATAATCTGTCCATGAAGTTGAAAGAATCGAAGGTTCGGAGTGTTAATCTCCGCCTTCGACAACGGCCAACAAGTTTTGCAACTTCAAGCTCTTGAGATTAGAATGAGAGATCTGAATACTCTCTGGCGTCTTACAACTCTTCAGCGTCAAATTCTCCAGTAGCGGAATTTGCGAAAGATACTCGTCAATCGCATTCACGGTACCAAATTCGGTACACTCCATCGCCAGAGTCGTTAGCAGCTTACAACTCGAAAAGCTAACGCTGCCAAGGGCGCACCTAAAGGCCTTGCGATAAAAGAAAGACCGAAGATTCGCGGAATCAATCACGACCTTTTGCGGCGGATCATCCCAAATACTCACCTCCATTGTTTCCAGTTTGGGACAAGATACACGGAGCTCGTCGAAACCGGAGCAGCACTCGACAACTAAATCTTCCAAAGAAGGAAAACTAGACAGCAAATTCCGAACACTGTTCTCGTCTATGGAGATACCACTCAGCCTAAGCTTCCTCACGGAAGAGAATGGCGGTAGCGAACTCGAAAGATAGAATTTAAAATGTTTCAGAGACAAAACGTCGAGCGATTTGCAAGCAGAGAGTAGCGACCACAGATGACTGTTATGGAATATCAGATAGTAAAACTCAGAGCAGGTTTGGAGTTCGATCACCTTGACATTACGGCTCGTGGCTATGGCGACCAATTCGACGAAGCGCGAAAAGGACTCACCATTGGTGACGTCAGCGCAGAGCGAAAGCTTTTCCATATTGACCCTGTTATCGCAGCGATTGAGCCAGAGAGCCAGAGAGCGGTTGGCGAAGTCGTAGAAAGCATCGAGTTTGAAGGGTAAGGAGGCTTCGTCGAAGTCGAACACCGGATGTGAAATCCACGCCGATCGCCATAGCTTCGAGGTCGCAGAAGCTCGAATTGCGTCCTGCGGAGGAAGAAGGCGCAGGATCTTGTGGATGACCGGCTCCGGTAGGTGCGAGTTCGACGGCGGATGATCCATGATCGGAATTGAATCGATTCAATCTGAGGAAAGCTTGATGATCAGAATTGGGATTTAGAGTTTGGGGAAGAATTTCTAGGGTTTCATTTCAATTGAAGAACGAAACCCCCATTTCCTGTGACGAAACGAAATCGAGTCCATGCAGTATATGTAAATATAGCCACTAAACCCCCATTTCTTTAGGAATACTTTTTTACCTTTTTTTTTTTTTTTTTTTTTCTCCCCTGTCGAGTAACGTATTAGGAATCCTAAGATCCTATATTTATGAAGTGAAGGTTTAAACAAATTGTAATAAATATTTTGGATCAAAATTTAATGTTACCTCCTTAATTATGGGTACGGGGTCAAATCGGTTATTAGATTAAAAACGTGACGAAAAGATCAGGGAAAAGTTTATAAATACTTGTTTTTAAAAATAATATTTCTATAAATATTTTATTTATTTCTTTTTGTTTCACAAATATTTGTTTGTGGAGAAATATAGACTATCAGTGTTTTATACATAAAATGCATATCATGATATATATTTCATTACATTAAATGAACATAACACTTTTATGAATAAAAATTATACTAAAAATTAGCACACAATTCAAAATATATAGCATAAGTCAAATTTATAATAAAAAATATAAAGTATAATAAATATTTACATTATAAATGCATACTGTTCATATTTTACATATAAAATGTATATTATAAGTAAAAATTAACATTATAAATATATATCACTTATATTTTGTACATAAAATGTATATCATAAAAACATGTACTTTTAAAAAAAATTAAAAATAGATATTTATGAAAGGGGATGGCTACGGTAGGGGCGTCCCTACGTAGGGTCATGCCTTAATTATCGTTGGATAAGAATCTGTGGGGAATAACGGGAATCTGTGGAGAATCTATTTATATACAGATTCCCATCTAACGGTGAATAAACAGGGCCCTACGTAGGGGCGCCCCTACTGTAGACGCGCCTGAAAATAAAGAATTAAAACGGGTAAGATGTTAAGGTGAATGGAAAGGACGGCAACCAGGTTAACATAGACAGCGTTAAAAAAAGGCATATACAAGGTTAAACTCTTTTAACGTTTTTGAATGAGATGACAAGATTGTAGTGGGTTTGGACACCATTTGGGAACCCACTTTTTGATAGGCAACATTGAACTACAACATAAGACGTGGGAGGCTGTGGGAGCATTATAGTAATATGTATGTGAGCGGTTTATATTTTATGAATAAAAATTATACTCAAAAATTGATATGTATTTCAAAATGTATATCACATATGTATAAATTTATACCGCCGGTATAAATTATATAAATAATTTATATTGTAAATATTACTATACATAATTTACATATGAAATATAAACCTGAAAACATGTATTTTTGACAGAAAATTATGAACGTCAATTTTTGAAATATAAGATATAAAAATAGGTATACAATACCATTCAGGAAAAAAAAAAGGGTATACAATATAGAAAGTGTTTTAGTGAGACAAGAACAAAGTAAGTAAAAACTTAATTGCTTTCTAGATTAACATGATATCATTTGATTTTGAGGACTATTAGGGAGAGGTGTGGTGGGGGTGTGGTGTTGGGAAGGAATGGCGTAGATCCCCATTCATTGGTTAATGGAGATTGATAGCTCCTGTCTAGGTTTTTAGGGTTTGAAGTGCTAGCTTTTGTTTAATATTAAAGTAATTCTGAAAAGGAAAAGTAAAAAATAAAATAAAAAAACGCAAGAGAGAAACGGCAAAAAAAAAAAAAAAAAGGAGAGAGAGAGAAAACGAAAGAAACGATAGACAGCGTTAGAAAAAGGCATAACGTTAAACTCTTTCAACGTTTTTGAATGAGACGACAAGATTGTAGTGGGTGGACACCATTTGGGGACCCCATTTTTTGATAGGCAACCTTGAACTACAATATAAGACATGGGAGGCTGTGGAGCATTATAGAAATATTGTATGTTCAATTGTGCGCGGTCATTCAACTTTTTCTAATAAAATTAAGGGTTTTTAGCTCCTATAGTCCCTGAACTTTTTAAAATATGACAAGTTAGTCCTTGAACTAAAAAAAGTGACAAATTGGTCCTTGAATTTATAATAATGTTGCAATTTGGTCTAAAATGTAAACAAGTGTTTGTTTTGTAATGGAGTTTGTGGTTCTTATGGTTCATGAACTTTTTAAAAGGTGACAAACTGTATCATTATTACATTCATGGTCGAATTGGTCACTTTTTTTTTAGTTCAAGGACGAAATTATGACGAAATTGTCACCTTTTAAAAAGTTTAGGGACTAAAAGTGCTAAAAATTCTCTGCAAAAAAAAGAAGAATCCAGAAGCTCTGTTATAAAATAAACGTTTTATTTTCAATTTGGATCAAATTGTAGCAATATTGTAAATTTAAGGATGAATTAGTCACTTTTTTTAATTCAAGGACGTATTTGTCACATTTTAAAAAGTTCAGGGACCACCAGCACTAAAAACCCTAAAATTAATCAACGTACTGAACGCGGTACTGGGATATTTTATGTATGTTAAAATGATTATAATTAATGTAAGTTGAGATGACTGGGGATATAATATACATATATACGATGTTATTTTGGAAATAATATAACATTATGTAATCTTTTCTCCAAGATTTGCTAACGTGGAGAGAGACTAGCTGGGTTAGTAACGTGGGATGCACAAAGTATTGTTATTGTAGTATTATAATATATATACCAATTTTATATGTGCAGGTATATGTCAATAATTAGAAACTGATTTGTTGTAGAGAATTCTATTCAGACATATAAATAGATGGTTTGATCCATCTATTTACTTCCAAGTTCCTATTCCAGCCAAGACATATAATTCTATCTTAGATTGATATACCTATATATATATATATAACATTTTCATGGCGTATCCAAGTCCTGTTCTCTTGTTTATTGCGTCGTTGCTCATTGCAATGAACTCGGTCGCCCATGCCCATCGCATTTTACCAAATCACAACCTCCCAGATGTTACAAGTAACAATGCTCCGCAACCAGCGGTGCTCGTTCCTGGTGTGTTACGGTGCTTTATCCCACCGCTGAGCTGTCCCCAGGACACACCCTTCGTGGCGGGAGTGAACGTGATTTTGAGCTGTGACGGGGGTAGAACTGCCATCGCGAACGCTGTGACAGATACATCTGGATTTTTTTAGATTGTTGTTGACAGTTCAAGCAGCATTTTGTTTGGTGCATCTAACACTAACAGTAATGACTGTCGAATAATTCCCGTACTCCCTATCGCTGGCTGTGGCGTTTTCGCGCCCACAGGGGTCGTCGACGACCCTCTTGGTGCTGTCAAAACTCTTACTGAGAAACTTTTTCGTAATGATGACAGCCAGGTCGTTTCAATGGCTGCAATTTGCAACGCTCAATCTAATTCCGACCAGTCTAAGGTGCATCATGAACACGCCGTTTCCTCTGCTCAATCTTCTTATTACGACCCGTCCACCCTGCATTCATGATGATCACCACCACATCGCTGACAACGGAAAATCTACGTATTATAACTACGAACCTCCTACCATGCAAGAGAATAGTACACACATATTCGTGTGTCGTACGTGGCCGCTTGGAAGTTTATTTCCACGTCCCAGATTTTTGCGTGCCCTTTACTTTTACTCGTCTTTTACGTTTTCCAATTTTAATCTCATGAATTGGTTTGATGTTGTTGCTTTCCTAGTAATTCTTTTTCTGTGTTTCAAAAGTTTCGAAAATATTAAAACTAACGTCCTATATGTTCTGCACTAAAATTATATGTTTCAGAATATGAAATAATAATTTTTTTAAAGGTCTTGGAATTCCTACTAGTCAATATATATTTATGATCTAATAGTATATGATCACTATTAAACATGATCGATAATAATAATAATAATAATAGTTAAAAAAAATCCATAATCATATCCAATTCCATGCATTATCATCTTCAACACATGATACGTACTAAATATATAGCATATAAGTTTACGGACATAAAGTTCAAGTAGTAATTCTTGCGGTTCAATGCTTAACAAGTTATAATAATCCAAACAGAAATATACACAAGACTCTTACTATGAAATGAAACTACAATATTGGCCAAGTGTCTCTTGTCCACTACTGATCAACAAGCGTTAAACACCATCTAAGGATAAAGAATCCAATTACATTGCATTTGATAATTACCTTACTATCTATTCTTGTCCACTACTAATCAACAATAATATCCTATTTTAGTCTTTAAAATTTCTAATTATCGTCCGATACTAATAATGCTCTACTTTCTCATTAATTGATGATTATTATTACATTGAAGATGTCTATTATTTTTAAGCAAAAACAATCGAATAGAAAATAGTCATGAGCCAAGAATAGATATTTACAAAATAATGAACAAAAAAAAAAGAGAAGGCATTAGGACACTTTTTTTAATATAAAATCTGAGAAGACAAAACAAATTTGGAAAAGATAAAATAAAACAAAAAGAAAATGAAAACAAAAAAATCGTACACCAAAAAATAAAAGCAAGAGTATATCTAATTAAAAGAGCAACTTGTTTAAATTTTTTTTAATGAAATTTTTTGAACTTTTTTCTCTTTAATTTTTAAATTATATGGAGTTAAAAGAAAAAACAATCTGGAGAAAAAATTTTAAAGGGATAATAACATTAAAATACTCTGAGTTTTAACTTTTCTGTCAAAAAAATCCTGACTTTTAAATATCTGCAAAATAATACCCTCACTTTTAAATTTCCGCAAAATAATATCATGGCTTTTGAATTTTTGTGAAATAATACCCTCACTTTTAGATTCTGCAAATTAATACCCTGACAATTAAAATTCTTATAAATTAATACCCTAACATTTGAAATTTATATAAATTTATAACTTAATGCCCAATTAGTTGATTTTAATAATAAAAAGATGGTAATAGCCATCATCAACTTAGTTAAAACTTATTAAACAAAAATAAAATTTCTGAAAAAATATTTGTAGTTGGCTTATTTCACTTNTTTTTTTTTTTTTTTTGCAATTAACCAAAAAAAGTAGTTATAAAATAATTTCCGATAATATACTAATATCTAAACATTTTTAATAAGTTAATAAGAGATGTTCGCATTTTTTAATTTGCTCATAGTACATATATATAAAGAAAACAAAAGCTAAAAGTATTAATTTGAAGAAATCGTAAATGTCAAGGTATTAATTTGCAGAATTCAAAAGTGAGAGTACTAATTTGCAGAATTTTAAAATTCAGGATATTATTTTGCAGAAATTTAAAAGTGAGGGTATTATTTTACAGATATTCAAAAATCAGGGTTTTTTTTACTAAAAAGTTAAAATTCAGGATATTTTTACGTAATTAATCCAATTTTAAAAGAAAATATTTATGAGCACTTTTATTTTCATTTTTTTGGGATAAGATATCATCACTTAAATATTTATCTCAGAGTTCATAAGGAAAAAAATAATAATAGTAACGTGCACAGAATCTACATTCGAACATGTGGGGCCCACTTAAAAAATATCATAATACTCATAAGGATTTTGCTTTTTTACTTGCATTTAGATTTGCTTTCCAAAAAAAAAAAAAAAAAAGCCACATTCATATTACGATAAAAAAGAAAAGTAATGATTACATGATTTACATCTGTCGGGAGAGCTTAACCATAACACAATATATTTAAAAATTGGGTTAAGCAGCTAGAATATTTCAAGCTTCCCAAGATATATTCCTCTTCCTGTAATTGTTATAGATATATTAGGCTGAGCCAACTCACCAATTATAGTTATATGGTGAGAATAGCTGTAAAAAGATATAAAGAAAAGAAAAGAAGAAGAGAAAAGAAGACTTATGAAATCATGTAAATCCTAGAAGGAGGATATTTTTCTATTCTTCATAACCATAAAAAAAAATGGAGCAACAACACTCCAATAAAGAATTAGAAGATCCAAGAGAAGAATTTATAGAGACAACGGTTAGTACTTTTTTTTTCATAAACTTTTCATCTTTTCCTCCTCACGTGATAGCTTCTACTTCTTCTAGGTAGATATTGGTATAATTTTTCTATTATCTTGCAAAAAATTTAGACCAATTCTCATACCAAAAATAAGAATATTTTATTTCTTTATTGTGGACTAATGATCTAGGTTTAAGGATGTTTGAGATTAGGAATGATACTAAATTTCTAATAGCTACATCCATAATCCTAAGTATTGAAGTTTTGAAATATCTAAATATCCTAAAGAAGGAAAAAAAAAAAAAAGGTGCGACAAAGTTTTTTCATTTATCTTTTTGAGAAAAATAAAATGGATGAAAAGAAGAAAAGGTGAGGAAAAATTAAAAAACTTATACACAAAAAATAAAAAACTTAAAATTTAAAAAAAAAAATCATTAGATAAACATAGTAAGACTTGATTTAATAATAGCTTTTCATTTTACTATAACAAAATGAGGAATGTACAAAATAAAAATATTGAATGTACAAAGAAAAAACAAAATAATAGAACTTTTTTTTATGTAAAAAGAAAATGAATGTACTTATGGTATGTTTACTAAAGAGTAATGAGAATGGTATATAGGGTAATGATTCCCATACAAAGGTTTACTAAAATATGGGAAAGAGGGAAATATGTGGAGCCCACACAAATTTAGGAGAAAAGAATGTGAATACTTCCCCCACCAATACCCTAATGGCACGTTTACTTCGTTGTAATCGTAATCGGCATAAATAAAAGAAGAAATGAATGGGAATAAAATAGAAAGGCATGTAAATCATTATTTGTAGTATGTTGTTTACTTAAAACTAATAGGAATGAGAATCGTATTCATTAGAATACTATTCATTTGTTTACTTAACCCAGAAAAAGTAATGGGAATGTGTTATATTTACTAAATTGTCCTTTTAAATATA
>JXTC01000514.1:11853-213059 GCA_002914845.1 Trema orientale | reverse complement strand
AGCTTATGAAATGAGATTGAAAAAAAAAATTGATTGGGATCCTTTTTTGGGGATATTAGTATTGGCAGATTCTTATTGTTTATTTGGATATAGGATGGTCCAATATTGAATAAAGTTTGTGAGCTTTAAAAATAGTAGAATTATTCTTAGTATATGTTGGGTTCTGGTATTAAGCAGTAAACTATGTTTGATTAATGAATTCATGACTAACTCTGAGCACACTCATATGAAATTATGTGAGGCTATACCTATTACTTTGCAATAATGGGGAAATTGTTTATGTTTGGATCCAAAGGTATCTGGCCTTGTGAATTTATTTGTTCTTAGCGGATTATTGATTGAGGTGGATTTGCTACATAGTAGCAATATACATTGGTTTACTTTATTTTAATAGAATAGTATTGGTTGAGAAGTTGGATTTGGTTACATCTTACCGTTGAAATTATTGCAATTTCAACTTTAGACACAAAAGAGAAACTATATATTTGTATTGTCCTAATTTAATGCAGTGCGGTTTGTTTTTTTCCTTTTCTTTTCTTTTGTCAATTAAAGATAATTCTGGGCAAAAATTATCCTCTGTTTACTTTTGTTTTGCGTTTCAGAGTGATCTATTTGGTAGATACTACTTATGTTGGGAAAAGATTTAACCAAGTTTAAAACATCGAATATGAAATTCCAATTAAGAAAAAAGAGAGATTTATTGGTATTTTTTTAATCAAATATATCTAATGCAGTGCCGTTCCCTGTAAACGAATTCTTGATATGTAAAATAGGGTTTTGCTCCCATTATGCAAAACCCAGACCCTAGCAAGATTGGCTGAATTTCTCAAACCAGTGAATGAAGTAATCACAAAAGCAAATAAGTTGATCGAAGGAAGGCGATCTGATTTTTATAACCACTTGAAAGCTGTTGTTGATGATTTCTCAGCTTTAGCTTGGATTGCATATACCAGAAAAGAACATGGTAAATAATAAGCAAAAATCTATGGGTGCTTTTTTATCTTATAAGACAATAGGTAGAAAAGTTGGCTCCCTTTTCTATAAGATTCTTCTAATGAATTTCCTTTCTGAAGAAATAAGCATACCTATTACACATATCGAAGAGAGTAGGCAGATGGCTGAATTTTACAACAACAAGGTACTCTGACTTCTATTAGAAGCCAGTGGTTGCATTTAATAAAGAGATAATTCATTTTATTTCTTTATAATAGGATGGGGAGTAGAAATGCCGAGTAATGTGCTACTGCTTCTTTACATTTTATGTTAGATGTTTGTGTGAGATTTATATTCAGTTCTTAAATACAAAGTCACCACAAATGAAAGTTATATAATATATCCTTAATCTCAATCTAATAATATATTTTGCAGTGATTTATATAAAATGCTAATATTATAAATGTAGTGGTAATTATACATGGCTCCAATCTATTTTTCAAAGATGTCATTTCTTGTTTACACAAACTTTTGAGCTTTTGAATTACTTGATAAGCTCACATTCTAATTGTTGGAGTTTNATTTTGCTCTTATAATGTACTATATACTTTATCCATATGGATGCTTACTATGTCCATATATCAAAGCACTAATTTGACTGTTTTGATATCTGCATATAAGAAGTTGCTTTCTATTATGCTGTCACTAAACCAGCCACGTGCCTTTGGCACGTTCTCACACTAGTCTAATATAAGAAGCGTGGATGACATTTTGTGCTTTTTTACTTGCTTTAATTGAGTTTTAATCTCGATCGTCTATTTAAGTTTTGATCTAAAGGATGAAATAGCCCACCTCAAAAAAATTTTCTTACTCGCACTTGACACGTTTTCTTTCACCCGGCAGTGCTTATCTTTCTTGCCACTTATCTTGCACTCTCTTGAATTTTCTGTTGTACTGGCTGATCTCTCGCTCTGCTTAGTTCTTGATCGAAAGTTCAGCTAGGTAATTTCTTTTCCTTTTCTTTGTGGGTTTGTCTGTTCCCTTCTTTTTGGTTTGTGTAACTAACCTGGTGCTTTTAATTCTAAGGAGAAGAATAGTAAAGTCTAAAATTTTCAAGTGAGAATAATAAAGGGGTAAACTTTGTGAGTAAAGTAGAGTTGCATGTATAAAGTTTTAATCCAAAGCTAAATAATTGTGATTGTTTGCATGTATAAAGTCTACTAATAACAGATTATTAGTAGGGTTAATTTCTATGAAAATTATCGTGACCTTAATTTCCTTTTTATTCTTTGTAAATATAAACGACCATGTGTATCCTTTGCTGTTAAAATTTGTATTAATTAAAGCTTTTGTGGAATTCTTTTGACTTTGAAATGATCAATATTTGCGTAATGGACCATTGTTCCATGATATGTGTGGTATACTTATGGTAGGAATGCCTCTTCTAACTCTACTTCAGTAATGTAGCCATATTACCCTATTATTTAGGGTTATTTTATGATCTTGGCTAGGATTCGCCTGCTGTGGAGAATATCGGAGGATAGGTCCTTGACGTTACAAAGATTCCCTAAGAAACTTGTGCTATTCTCAGGGACCTCCTCATCAAGGTTAACCAAACCAAGGTTCGTCAACTTTTTATACTAATATTTATTTATAATTTCCTAGTTTGGTTTCAGACTTTCAACTTATGAAATGAGAGTGAAAAAAAAAGAAAAAAAAAACTTGATTCGAATCTTTTTTGGGGATCTTAATATTGAATTGTCAGATTCCTATTACTTATTTGGATATAGGATGGTCCAATATTGAATAAAGTTTGTGAGCTTTAAAAATAGTGGAATTGTTCTTAGTATATGTTGGGTTCTGGTATTGAGTAGTAAACTATGTTTGATTAATGAATTCATAACTAACTCTGAGCACACTCATACGAAATTATGTGAGGCTATATCTGTTACTTTGCTATAATGGGGAAATTGTTTATGTTTGGATCCAAAGGCATCTGGCCTTGTGAATTTATTTATTATTAGCTGATTATCGATTGAGGTGGATTTGCTACATGGTAGCAATGTACATTGGTTTACTTTATTTTAATAGAATAGTATTGGTTGAGAAGTTGGATTTGGTTACACCTTACTGTTAAAATTATTACAATTTCAACTTTAGACGCAAAGGAGAAACTCTATATTTGTATTGTCCTAATTTAATACAGTGTGATTTGTTTTTTTCCTTTTCTTTTCTTTTGTCGATTAAAGATAATTCTGGGCAAAAATTATCCTCTGTTTACTTTTGTATTACTATTTCAGAGTGATCTATTTGGTAGATACTGCTTATGTTGGTAAAAGATTTAACCAAGTTTAAAACATCGAATATGAAATTCCAATTAAGAAAAAGGAGAGATTGATTGGTATTTTATTGATTAAATATATCTAATGCAGTGCCGTTCCCTGTAAACGGATTCTTGATATGTAAAATAAGGTTTTGCTCCCATTATGTAGAAATCAGACCCTAGTAAGATTGGCTGAATTTCTCAAAATAGTGAATGAAGTAATCACAAAAGCAAATAAGTTGATTGAAGGAAGGCGATCTGATTTTTCTAACCACTTGAAAGCTGTTATTGTAATCTCTCAGCTTTAGCTTGGATTGCATATACTACAGAAGAATGTGGTAAGTAATAAGTAAAAATCTATAGGTGTTTTTTTATCTTATAAAACAATAAGTAGAAAAGTTGGCCCCTTTTTCTATAAGATTCTTCTAGTGTATTTTCTTTCTGAGGGAATAAGCATGCCTATTGCACATGTCGAAGAGAGTAGGTAGATAGCTAAATTTTACAACAACAAGGTACTCTAACTTCTATTAGGAGCCAATGGTTGTATTTAATAAAGAGATAATTCATTTTGTTTCTCTATAATAGGATGGAGAGTAGAAATGTCGAGTAATGTGCTACTGCTACTTTACGTTTTATGTTAGATATTTGTGTGTGATTTATGTTCAGTTCTTAAATACAAAGTCACCACAAATTAAAGTTATATAATATATCCTTAATCTCAGTCTGATAATATATTTTGCAGTGATTTATATAAAGTGCTGATATTATAAATGTAGTGGTAATTATACATGATTCCAATCTATTTTTTGAAGATGTCATTTCTTATTTACACAAACTTTTGAGCTTTTGAATTACTTGATAAGCTCACATTCTAATTATTGGAGTTTATTGTGAACTTAATGCGAGTGTTGGAGTTTCTTAGGAATTAGTATTATCATATTGTACTTTTGTGGATAAGAAATATGACGAAAATCTTTGTTGAATTTTACAAAATAGTAAATAGTACTTGTTAATGTGTTCATCACAAATTCTTTTTGTCTGCTAATTACTAAATACAGGACTTCTCTACTTCTGTCTATTGTATTATCTGTTGATTAATTTTATATAAAATTGTTTATATAACTAAAATTTAGATGTCTAACACACAGGTCTTGACTGGTTTTAGAGATTAGAACTTTTACCAAGTACAGGAGGCCATTACATATAATTTGTGGCATGTAAAATTTGTTTTTGTTGCACCTTTATATTAACTCCGTATTGGATCCAATCAAGAGGCATTTGAAGTGAATCAACTCCGGCAACAACTAGCTTTGACATTGACCATACTGATAGCGAAATATGATACTCTCAAGTTGTCTATTTATCAAAGTAATACACAAGTGTTAGATTAGACAAGTTAATCTTAGTTTCGTAATAGTTTAGCTCATACAATCATATGAAAGCAAAATGAGCCAATTTTTGCAGTGAAAAAAAAAATACATACGAATGAACTGCATTTTACTCTTATAATGTACTATATACTTTGTCCATATGGATGCTTACTATAATGTCCATACATCAAAGCACTATTTTGACTGTCTTGATATCTGCATATAAGAAGTTACTTTCTGTTATGCTGTCACTAAACCAGCCACGTGCCTTTGGCACGTTCTCACACTATTTTATATATATATATATAGATAATTTTGTCACTGAACGAAATAAATTTCATCCACACATAATTGAAATACTATAACGGGGGGAATTGTTATATAGTAAACATACATATTTTCAGAAAACATAAAAAAAATATAAATATTTATGTCTATAGTTTCAAGGTATTACTTGGTATGTAAATAATTATACTAGTGTTGGTTAAAACAAAAAAATCATATTCCAAAAACCGGCCAAATCACTTCGTTCATGTTCTTTGCAAAATAGTATAGTGTATTTTAGGGAATACATCACTCTTGATAATGTTTTGATGAGTTACATATTTTCTCAAGTTTTAAATTATTTTAAATCTAAAAATACTTTTAATACTTATCTCATTAAGGGTCTATATTCTGGCTAAACAAGGGAGGTCGAGTTATTAGACATCTTGTCTAGCACTTCTCGACACTTTGTTTAGCACTTTCGACGCTATTTTCTATTGTAAAACTCAAAAAAATATATATATATACATGCATATATTTTTTCTTTCTTTCGAATTGCTAGACACTTTATCTTGCACCACTCTACAACCTGTTTAGAATGGCTCGACACCCTATTTAGCATGGCTCGACACCATGTCTAGCACTCTTGACACCCTGTATGGTACTAAACACTCAAATACACTTTTTTTTTTTATCTGTCAAGTTCCTATACATATTATCTAGTTCTCGACACCCTATCTAGCGCCAAATTTGAAGTCAGAACTCAGTTTCGAGATCCCGAGCATTAGTTACACTCAAAAATTCAAAAATTACAATAATACCACTTTTTGTAATTATTTAGAAAAATATCCTCTTTTTCTAATTAAAATTTACCTCCTTCCGGATATCATTTTTATTTTTATCAACTGTAATTATTCATGATTTTTAACCCTCTTTCACTTCATATATTTATCTCAGGTAAATAAATTACTTAACCAAAATAATTACACAAATATAACTTTTTACAAAGTTGGTAAAAATGGTAAAAGTGGTAAAAATCTTATAGAGACGAATTTGACAGAGCAACCACTTGGAGGTGATCGGTAATGGCGGGACGAGCTCATACGTGCTGGTGGTGACGCAAGACAGTGTCAGACAGCAGAGCTATCGTCAGAAAATCGCGCCGGAGGTGGTAACTTTGGAGGGCTAGATCTTGGACATCGGAGCTCCGTTTCAGGCGTAGCCGGTCGGGTTTTGATCGTCAGTGACCAGAGATGACCGCGGGGTGGTGCATCGGGTTGACAGCAGTGACGACAGTGGCAGCGAAGCTCGATAGATCCGATTCTTCAAGTGGACTTACCAGGAACCGGAAACTGCTGTTCGAACACTTGAGTGACCAATGGGGGATACTTCGAGCATCTTTAGCCTGGTATTATTACTGTATCAAGGTAGGGATTCAATTAATTTTTAAATATATTTTGAATTTTAATTATATTAAAATTTATTTATGAAAAATCGTGATTTTACAATGGTTTGATTAATTGCTGTAAACTGTTGGGTTATACTAGGATTAGACTGTATAGATTATTATACAATACTTTTACATTGTGATTATGGGGTAAAACAGTAGTACTGTGCTCCTCATTTACAGGCTATCCCAGAATAACGCCAAGTTAGATTTTTAAAGCATGATTTGATTACTGGATGCATGGTTGTGGTGAACTATTACATATTGTATATACCATAGGATCACACACTTGAGTTCCATTATAGCATTGCGGTATTCTTAGATTGCTGACGAGTTGTTGTATCGCTAGGTGAGAGACCTAAGCCCCTGCACAGGATTTATCTGATACACCTATGGGTAGTGTCAGGATGCTGGGTACCTCTTCCACATAGATATTACAGGACCGTGATGGGAGGATGAGAGCTCACTTGTATTCTTGTTGATGTATGATACATACAATAATGTGTTTTTGGATTTATTTTTGAATATGTGATTATTCTGGATACCAATGGTTTATAAATTTGATTTATAAATAGATTTAAAGGTACTAACCATGCAAGTTTATAAAATTGCATCCATCCAAAAGGTAACTGAATTCCTACTAAGCATGTGAACGCTCATCCCCTTACTTTCCCCCTCTCAGGTAGTGCTCAGTGTGATTTTGGAGATTCAGGAGCTGATTAGAGAGGATTTAATTAACGTGTTGGAAATTGGTAACTACGTAAAATAACTTTGTTATTTATCTTGGCTTATATGAAACACTTAAGGGCCCGTTCCACGGACCCAATCTGTATAATTTGTGTGCTGGATTGTGAGACTGCTGACAGTGATGCTTGGTTTATTTTAATAATTCATTAACGATTTACGTCTAATGGTGTTCGTAAAACTGTGAGAATTTTTCTTTTAAAATTTATTTTTATAAATTTTTCAAGAACAGCTTTTGAATTTCCACTTATAAAATTCATTTTCTGCCATTAGCCGAGAGTTTGGGTCGTGACAGTTATAGAATCTTGATTATTGAATGCAATGATATTTAATTGCTTTCGTGAATGTATAAACAACAAAGTGGAGGTGTTGGTGGATTAATTTATGATAAACGCTCTCCTAAAAAAAAATTTATAGTAAACAAAATTGAACACACACGAAAAAAGAAGTAGCAATCTTAATTCGTCTTTTTTTTTTCCCTAACAAATTTATACATAAAATTAAATTATGAATTAACTGAAAAAAAAAATCTTTGAGCTCTGACTCTTTTGCAATTTAAATATTCAGTTTTAGTTTCATTAAAAAAATTCGCATTTTAAAATTCAAAAAATTTGTACTATTTTTCCATATTTTGACAAATTAGTTCCAAAACATTGCAAATCTAAATTTAGGTTATGTTATTCTTGTTTCAAAACAATTAAAACATTTACAAAAGACTTTATTTGTTTTTTTAAATCACAAAAGAGTTCATTTGAACTAACATAAATTAGGCAAAATATGGACGGAAGGTATAAATTTTTTGAATTTCAAATATGAAGGTTTTTTTTTTTCAGAAACTAAAACATATAATTTAAAATGCAGAAATGTCAAACATCAAGATTTTTTTTTTTGGCATTTAATTCTTAAATTAATAACGTTTAACAAGTACAACTTACAAAAAAAAAGGTGGGATCACGGTGAGAAGAATCAGGCCTACTGGGGAGAAAAAACCATACATATAAAATAAGTTTGAAAAGTAAATAAATAAAAAGAAAAAGGTTGTGTTAGAAAAATATATATATATATATATATATATATATATATATGGACACCAGCCAATCCAACAGGTATTTTTTTTTAATGTATTATTTTGCCTAATTAAAATTCATTACTTATGTCTTTTCATGATAAAAATTGGAAAGAGAAAAGTAACAAATAATGAGTATTTTTTTTTAATTACCCAAATTATGCTAGTTATTGAATCATAACGGCTAAAAAAAATACCTATAGATAGGTTAAAAAAAAAAAATTGGATTGAGACCTTTATATATAATGCAACGTTTTCCAAAGAGGAACTCAGCCTCTCATCCTATTTTTGGAATACATACATCCGATGACCCATGTAAGAATCAATACATATGGCACCTCATATGCGCCGCCCAATTCTGAAAAATAAGTATGAAATAACCAAAACCCAAGATAATTATCTCATTTACCCATGAATATTGAAAAGACTCAGGTAGCTAGGTGGAGGTTCTAATGCATTGAGAAATGGTTTGGAGTCTTTGGACCGTACTCGCAGCTTCCGTTAATTAGGACAAATAAGAATAAAATTACAAAAAGTAAATACTGTTTCAAATGTAAAAGAGCACGAGTTGTGGAGTTATGACTCACTCGAGTGATATTCAAGAAAGCAGTGAAAAAGTTAATAACAAATAAAGTATAGTTTAAGAAATAGGAAGAAAATAAAAGCAGTATCCAACTGCATGTATAATTTATTCTTCTTTTATTTTATTTTCATAAGAAAGGACAAGAAGCTGAAAATGAAAAATATGCATGTGTGTGTAGAAGGAACACACCAGGGGAAAAAAAAAAAGGACGTTCATTAATTATTTATTGTGACATATAAATTACGTATAAATGGAACTTATAATCAAGCTAAAGTTTTAGATACAGAGATCATATCCAAATACCCTTAGAGTACGTAACTCAAAATTTGTAACATAACATTTAACAATTATAAACTCATTAATATATATCTTTCTGTATGATCTTATCAAAAATCATAATATATATGATAACGTAGTACGTACTATTAATTATGCATAACCACAATATCCATAATCGCATGCAACTCCTTTCTTGCATTGCTTATCACACTTGCCACAATGGTTTTTACTGAACAAGACATTGGTGCAGCTTCCATTACAGCAACGCTCCCCAAACTTGCACTTATGGCCACATCTCCCGCAGTTGTTGCGGTCTCCAAGGACGTTACGACAATGCGTTTTGCAGCAGTAGAGGAGGCTCTTCCCTTTGTTGGCTGCTACCCCATTGCATATGTTGTACTTCACGGGGTCACAGTGCGTTCCCTTCTTTATGATGTAGCTCGCCAAGAACCGGCTTCTCGATCGGACGTTCGAGGGGCTCTCGTCGAGGATGTAAGACTCTTCATTGTCGTCGTCGTCGTTGTCGTTGTCGTCTTCGACATATTGATCATCAATGTCGTTTGTTGACGTTGAGATTGCTAGTTGAGAGTTTTGGAGAATGGATAGTAGTACTAGTGGGATGATTAGGGAGAGAATGGTTGAGGTTTTGATAAGGAAATTGGCCATTCTTTCTCAATATCGGGCTTATTGTTTGCTTATTGTTTCACGGGTACCATACAAGAGTGTAAGCTAAGGGAGGTGAAGGGTGGTTTAAATTGCAAGTTTTGTTATAAAATATTCCATAAAACGAGGTAGAAATGCCTCCAATTGCATGAAAATATGCCAAGGTTTTGAAAGTATATAGCTTATTTGTAGCCTAGATTCTCGGTTCGTGCATGAAATGTTATTTATGTGTGCTTGACTTTTAGCTAATTCTACTGTCATTTTCGGCTAGCTAGCTAGTTATAGCTATCATGGTTTATATTCGTACAACTTTCTAGATGTTTACTTTAGTATTTAAATGCGTACTACTCCGTGATAAGAGCAGAGGAAAAGCTTAGGTGCATCCTCTTAAGTTGTTAAATTGACCCTGAATGGGAAATTGTATTAATTTATTCAGCTAAGAATTTGACCTTAAATATGAAAATACTATATATAGACATAGCTGTAAATAAATATTTTCTGTGTGAATCCCATTTACATTTCTATATTTTCCAGAACGCTGACACTCCATAGGCATTAGAGGGAATAAAAATAAGAGAAGAAGGTTCGAATAATAAACTTCAACTCGCATATTAATCAATAAAGTTGAACCATACCATATAAACATATATAATTTATGAAGGGAAAAAAAAAGTTATTAGAGGGAATAAAAAAATAAACTTCAACTCGCATATTAATCAATAAAGTTGAACCATACCATATAAACATATATAATTTATGAAGGGAAAAAAAAGTTATTACACTAACCGATAACCAATTAACTTGCATTTCATATACAAAATTAAAGAGAAAAGTATAGCTAGCTTGTAATGGGGAATAGTTTACCTACATAATATATAGCAAAACTATATGCTTAATTATTGTGCTACCAAGAGTAATTATGCTGTATAACAGTATGTATATAATTATTGCGTGTTCTATGAAATAAGAAAAAGGAAAAAAAGGAAAAGAGACCTATATTGATTGGTCCAAGGAGGAGAAAAACGGGGTGACCGTACGTACACGTGTAAAGGATCTTCTTTCCAGGCGGGTAGTGCGTTAAGATCACCGGCTTGTCATGTTACTCAAACTATATAATCGAAGCCAGCAATTCACGAAGGAACACGTGTCTCTATCTGCTTGTTCCAATCGACAAAGCTCGTGTTTAGGGAATTAACAAATCGCCAAGCACATAACTCTTGAAGTGGTTGATTCCTCTCCTACACGTGCTTCTTGGCTGACTTTTTTTTTTTTTTTTTTCACATTCATTTCTCACCTTAATGCAAAATCCAACCGAGATTACGCGTGTTGACTCAATAATCTTAGCTTGGATTTTATTTTTAAAGGGACTTGGGAGTCCAGCTATTAATGGGGTTAATTCTTTTAATTAGCCTTGAATCATAGATCTAACCTCTAAATTTCAGAATGTTTTCGACTTTACACCTAAATTATGTTTTTCTTAAATTCTAGTCCCTAAACTTTCAACTGCCTTATAATACAACCACGAGCTATGTTTTTTTTATTTTTTATTTTTTCACTTTACACCCGGATTATGTTTTATAATTTGTCCCGAAGCTTTCAAATGCCTTATGATATACAACCATGAGCTTATGTTTTTAATTTTTTTTTTTTCCAGTTGTCCTTGATTTATAATGTGGTTGTTCAAATGTGATATAATTATAACTTTTGTGCCAAGTCTTGAGACATTTTTAAAGTTTAGGAACCAAAATGGATTTAAAAATATAATTCGTTGACAAAAAAAATGCAATTAAAGTTTAATTAATAATCTTTATCTCATAATATCAAATCATGTGATTTGACGAAAGAATATATATTACTACTAGACCTCCTAACTCTTATATCAGTTCATCTCAAAAAAGCTCTTATAACAGTTATTACCTTTTTACTTAAAGTTTGATGCTTGCATCAGTCATGAATACATCTCAATTATCCATTTCTGTGGATCCCACGGTGAAAATCTACCTAGATAGACAACTAAGATTTGTCGGTCGCGACTAACATAGCAGTCCTCTTACCCATAAATATGTGAACCAGGAAGTAGTGCATGAGTCAGGATTATTAACTTATTATCATACAAGAGTTGTGAGGCCTTAACATTATTCTTGACGTTTCATAAACTTTCACTATCAAGAAATATTTTCTTGTACTCAGTAAAATTCCCAAATTCATGCCTTTATCATGTGAATATATTTATACATTTCTTTTATAAATTCATTTAGCATTGCATTTTTGCACCACCCTAGGAAAAACAAAGTGCATTCTAGGACAATAATATCTGATCCTATTTGTTTAAAGTCAATAGTACTTGATTGTATCGGTGGATGCTTAGGCAAGGTGAATTAAAGCATAAGTAAAACCCAATAAGACGTATGCAATATTATAGGAATACACATAAGGTACATAAAACAATAAAGACTGGTGAGCGGCACAAAGTTCAAAAGGATATGAAAAATGTGTTGGACTGTCTGTACTAAGCTGTTTCGATTGCTACAAAATAAGCATAAAATTATACAAAATTGTAGCAGGAGAATCCATCTGCGAGAAAAAGTACGATTTTATAGTATTAAGTACTGTTAAAGCAAGCTGTGTCTTTTGATACCTCTTTATATATGGAGTCTTCACAGTGTCTTGATGACCTCAAGTGCCTGCAATGCAATCTTCTAAATATTGAATTTGTAATTGAGGTAGTGAGAGAATTAGCTCGCTCTCGTCTTGATGACATCAAGTGCCTACAATGCAATTTTCTAATATTGAAATTGTACTTGAGATGGTGAGAATTAGCTCTCTCTCTCTATATATATTTATATATATATATATATATATTATATCTATCTGTCTATCTATCAAAGTATAGACAATGCATTTATGTTTCCACAATTTTCATGATCAATACATAAACAATAATAAGAGATGCCATGCATCATGTATCATTGTTTGAGTTTTTGAATTAATTATAAACTCTCACGCTAATTAATATTTAACCAAAACATAATTTTACCAAACAAAATCTACAAAATTTCACATTTACAATTTACGACTACTGCTCGAACAACTAGTACTAATAATGTTATGCATAGCATTTTATGACTATATCTAACTTACTCTTACATTATGTATGTCACTAGCTAGTATGGCACCTTGGAACTTGGTAAGCGGGCCATCACATGAATGGTGCTTGAGGCATGCTGCAGCTTATATATGGTATGGATATGTATACATATACATGTGGGATCTATAATGGCCAACAAAGTGCGTTGCTTTCTATAACAAGGGAAAATAATTACTGTGGAATTGAATAATTTGTTTATTTATTTTTTTGGTAAGTAGCTACAATGGTTATTGCTTGGTGGGTCTTCTCTGCAAAAACCTGCTCCAAAAAGCTTATTCATCAAATAAAACCTGCTTCAAAGCTTTAGTATATCAGGGAGGGAAAGTGGAATGAAGAAACTAATAAGAGAAAAAAAAAATTATAAAAAAAGGAGGTTTCTGATTTAAGATGCATTGAAGAACGAAAAGGGTAAATGCGGTGCGCAATGAGTTGGAACTTGGACCTATATCCTCACCTTTTACATCTCGGGTCAAACCCAATAGGGGGGAAAAGACCTATAGCTACTATTCACTAGTAAGAAAATTATGTGATCAAACATGAGAATTTTTAATTTTTAATTTTTTTTTAAAAAAACAGACAACTTAGATGGCCCCCAGCTCCAACATTGGTTCATAAGTAATTAATACCACGTAAAAGAGAATAATAAATTTGCAATATATGTAACTTGTAATATTATAACGGTAATAGATCAATTATCTTAGAATGATATTTTCCCATGTGAAAAAAGGGAACCAAAGTGGGGTAAGCTGCAATTAATTAGAAGTCAGAAAATGTACAAACAGTGATGTGTATATATATAACATACCTGGACCATTAATGAGGGAAAGATCAATTATTGGTTACTACGAAGAACAAGTAAAAGAAGTTGAAGAAGAAAACAGTAATTGATGTTATGATTATATATCTATATATAGGTGAAAGAAATAGGGATGACATGACACATGAATAAGGACTTGGAAAATCAAGAATCAAGATGACATAAAATGATACATTACTAGTAAATAGATATGAGGATTTGACATGACTGATTGAGTAAGGACTGGGAAAATCAAGAATATATGTGACATAAAATGATAAATTATTAAAAGTATGTAGGTGTTTAGAAACACAAGAAAATGGAGGCAAATTAATGGAAAGGAGGAGCTCCCTTCAGTCCAAGCACAGAGAAAGAGGGATGCAAAATATCTCCCGCTTCATTCACACAACCACAGTAGAAAATGCTTTTATATGAATCTCTCCTTTGCTTTTATTGATCAATATTTCTCTACTGAGTGCTTGAATGAATGAGTCGGCAGTTACTTCAACATCCCCAGTTTGTCATATCCATGAGTGGGCTGAAGGAAGCTCTCACTCACCATTAGATTTCTTCATATATATATACACACGTAAAACTATACGTTATATCCCGCACTACTAGTTTATATAAGTAATGCATTATGCACTTATAAATTACCTAATCAAATATTATTTATGTCCAAATTAACTAAGTACATAGAGCTACTCCTTTCAACTAAAGTATATATTTCACAGTGCACCACTATAGCTAGCTCCGGCAGTACAAATTTAGTACTCAAAACTACTATTCTGGAAATAATAGATGAAAAATTGATTAATCAATCAATAATTAAATGTTATTATTACTAGCCTTTTAATTTTTGGACTAATGTGTATAGTCCAAAATATCAAGAGTATGATCGTGATTATATATACACACATTGTATAAGAGCTATGCACTAATTATATCTAGTACTGTAAAAATGCCCAAGATTATAATTAACAAAAAAAAAAAAAAATCAAACATCTTCATGATAAATTACTTCTTATTTCAGATAAATAAATGATCAGTGCCCTAAACAGTTAACATTGTCCAGAACTATATCTATGTATGTATATATATATATTTTGATAGGAAACAAAAGGAATTTTATTGCAAAAAAAGTTTACAAGACGATGATAAGATATCATCGGGGCCAGAACTAAATATATGTATATATTTTTATATTATCAGGGCCACTCATCTTAAACCGGTAGAAACAGAAGCAGTTTTGTCTCCGCCCCATGAATAGGCTCATGTCGTGTATATATATATACAGAGTTATAACTTAGTTTAATCAAATATTAATTTCCATGAAATATGAATCACAACGTGTAACGAAAGTAAAACTAAATCGAGAGAGAGAGGTAAGGTTTAAACCAGCTATAACTGATGATCAGGAACAATATACATAACTGTGTTTTATTATTATTTCGGACTCTAAACATACATATACAAATACCAATATAACAAGAACCCAGAGCATAATGTATCTAATAACAAGGAAAAAAGCTTAATTAGCCGAAAAAAAAGAACAAGAAAAGTTATAAAGACTACTTTCAGAAGAATATTAACCAGAGCATATATATACATGTAAGAATACATATATATATATTTACATGTATATTTTGTTTTATATGTACAACCCATTCATCAAAATCTGCTAGCTATTTCTTTTCAGAAAGACTGATCAGAGTGATTCAGTCAAGTACTGAACTTTAACAAATTACTGCCCCAATATATATTAAGTAAAGAAACAGATATAAAACAAAACCCATTTTCTGTAAGATCAATTAAAACTCAAAAAGTTTAATGGCACACCTATATATATACATATTTATATATAGATCGGCATCAGATTATAACACAGCAGCAGCAGATAAACTGATAGTGAAAGCACAAAGAGTATATATGAAAGGAAAAAACCTAAAGCAAGCAAAGACATAACATATATATATATGCATCTGATCAGAATGTACCCTGGAAAGTAGTAAACCCCTTTGAGAATCGTTTCAGTAAAACTGTCTTCTAAGAGCAAAACAAAGAGAGCATATTTATACATAATCGATCAAAATGATTCTCTATATATACATAAATAAATGCAGCTAAAAGAGAAAATACACGAGTCAATAATTGAGTGTATGACATGTAGAAAAATAAAAATAAAAATAAAAATAAAAAAGAAAGACAGTAAAAAGTAATACTTAACTGTAGGTCTTGGTATTTATGTTGAAAATACACTCCATATCCTTGAAACCCTAAACTCTAATATGTATTGCTGAAAACCCTAGCTAGCTACCTCTTCATACAATTTTTATGGCTGGGAGTAAAGATGAAAAAAATGACTTGCCCAGAATAAGAGAGAGTTTTCTTCTTTTTTTTTTTAAATCTATTTTTATTTTTTTTTATTTTTAATGTAGAGGAGATGATGGGTCACTGTCTCCATGAGAGTCAGAGACAGGAAAGTGACCCCAAAATCTTCAGAAATCTAACACAGGGAAAGAGAGAGAAAATTAGAGAGAAAGAGAGAGAGAAAGAAATAGGGCATAGCTATTGCTAGGGTAGGGAGGGGACTGGGTTTTTAATTTTTTTCCTGTCTCCAGGTGATTTTGTAGTAGATAATGTTAAAAAGGAAAAAAAAAACAAAAAATTAATGTTAAAATTAATATATATATATATATATCTCCTACAAGTACTAGTGAAAGAGGCAACTAGCTAGCATTGAAACTTGAAAGTTGAATTTCTTAAAAAGATTAAAAATAAAATAAAAAATAAAAGCAAAGTCTTTTTTTTTTCTGAGAGAAAAAAAAAAGTTGAAAGTTGAAACCAGCCTTCTAAAAGTCCAAATTAACCGAAGATAAATTGAGAAGGTAATTGAGATGTAAGGAGGGTAAATTTGACATTTTAATCTATTAATGCATGTGCTTATTGGAGAATAGGATATAATGATATCATAGGGCAGCAACCAACAACAACAACCACCACTATACCAAACAATACCATCCGATGATCTCTACCTCTTTTTTTCTATGCCACTGTTTCTTCCCCTCTTTAGCCGAGGATGACAAACTTGGCAAGTCAACAAGGAGTAAGTACACTTGATGAAAGCGCTTTTCTTTTCTTTTTACGTATTTCAAATCCTGGATTACATCATCTAAATCAATTAGTATGAAAATTAAATTAAAGTTGATAAAAATGTAACGCTTTGAAAACATTGACTAGTGATAGCGAGTATACTTAGTACCACTACCATACCGTATACTTTCCTCTCGTTTCTGACTTAAAAATTCATTTACAATTAACTCTACTATGTGTATTGGTATGATATAGAATTTCTTAGTTTCCCACTTTAGCTCTACTCATTCACATTGTTGTTTACTGTTCGAAAAAGGAGTTCAGTTGGGATATGTTTTGCTGTACACAAAGTCATCTTCATGCCTTTATAGTCCACTTGAAATGATTGGCATATTTACCTTTATTTTTTAATTTATCCAATTAATTTTCTGCATCCGATAACTCTCACCCTTTGTGCCATATAGATCTCTTGTCACTATATTAGATTTGCTTTTATGATCAGGTTTTTACCTATAGAATAGGGAAAAGAAAGAGTATATAGGAGAATATATACAGTTCTAAATTATATTGTTGGGTAGTATATACTGTGTACTATATATTAGAGTGACAAAAATTCAATAAACGCTCAAAGAATTCCCAATATCTTCAGCAATTTATAAATTTTATACAACATTTAGATATTACACATAACATATTCCCCTTCTTTCTTCTTGAACTCTCAATTATATTGTATTATTGACAAGTTATTAGGATATAGATATATATATATATATATATATGGAAGAGTTCTCAATGGTTACAATTTTTTTGTGACCATGGATGGGTTCTTAAAAAAGTAGTGATAGCATTAAATTTTTTTGGTCAGCATTAAATATTTTTGGCCAACCATCAAACTAATCACCACCGTAGGATATAGATCTAACGGCTTAAACCATTGTAACCATTTATGGATAAATATTGTTGTAACCATTTAAACCAATATATAACTCGCATTAGCATAGGCTTGACTAATTATGAAACGGCTTTGGGAAATTTTAAAAAAAAAAAAAAAAGAAAGCCTATTGTGGCCAAAAGATTCATGTCAGGTTAAAGAAAAAGTAACTCGTCCAATCCACCCTTTTTAAGATCACTTATGGAAATGCCTAATTGAACCTGTGCATATATTTTTTATATAATCAGGGTACCCTTCTTTTAAAAATATTTGTACCCTTTTTCTTTCAAATTCTGTGGTCCAGGATTTGCCGCTCAATATATATATATATATATTCACGCTATTATGGTTAAAAGGGTTCTATTTTTTCTTCATAGAGAGTCAATGAGAAAATGATGTCACGTCATTCTTAAGTTTAACAAATTCTGATCAACAATCTATAAACATTCAATGCTAACAATATTATTAGTTTCAGAGAATTAATTTACTGATCACGTCATCCATGTCATGTGCTCTCGCTGAATATGCCACTCAATATCAGATGATATTATCCCAAACTCCCATAAATGTTTTTTTGCTTCCTTAGCTGTAGCCATCTGCATCGCAGAGAGTGCTCGTCCGTGCGTTTCATAGTCTTGTTTGCCATCATAATATATAGTAGTATACACACAAACAAACACACACATATACAGTCCTATCTGGCCTTTGTTTGCTTTTTGTTCAGAAACAACGTGAAAGTGGAAATAATTGGCCCGGAAAGGACAGTCCTTTTTGTGCAATTTGGCTCCAAAAAAAGACTCGCTAGCTAGATAGGTAGCTTCACTTTCAGCAAGTTATAACCAAAACACAGCAGAAACTGGAAACTCTTATCTGGTTCTCTTTAAACCAGAAAATTGCAATAATATATGGTATTTGGGGTACTTTTACAGAGAGTTTTAAGAACCTTGAACATGCCCATTTATGAGAAAAAATCAAAGTCCAAAACCCAGAACTTAAAGGACTGAGAAAAAAGAAAAGGGTATATAAATCAAGATGGTAATGATGCAGATTATGGGAGTCAACTCCATAAGGAAGCTCCATTATGAAGAAGAGGAAGTAATAAGAGGTTGAGTGGTTGGTGGTCCCAAAAGGGTATTTGCTTTTATTTCTGAGTGGTATTGCTGTAAGGAAAATGAAGACATACTTACTGTTTTCCACCCAAGTGTGGAAAAAAACCCATGAGCTGTTTTTGTTTTACTTTTGGGCACTAACAGAGATGTATGAAGATTGCATGGATGACAAAGTGTTGCTGGTTGATCCCACGACCGTCTAAAATGGGGAACAATAGCCTGACATAGAGATTGGACCACCTATATCCTTGTGATGCACAATTCTGATCATACTTTCATCCAGATAGGTGGTAGCATTAATAACCATTTACGATAAGCACAGATGTATGTCTAGTTATAGATACAGTGAATCACACACAAACATACAATTCTATTGTCAATAAAAGGGAATGTATAATCAAAAATCAAAATTATCAAATCTAACTTTAGCAATAGAAAAATATCCCCATATTAGTTGGTCAATTTTTTTTTTTCTTTATTTTCCTTAATGGACATTTCCACGTGCATATTTCGACTATTCATACTTCAGGGAGCCAAGTTAGCATACCGTACATTCTAATTCGAAGAAAGCATCTAGCCAAGCTCAGTATCAGGGAAGCAACGGTCCATAATTCCTAGCTAGGTGGAAAAGGAGTGAAAAAAACTAAAGGAAAGCAACTATTTATCATGATACAAAAGTATCCAATCAGTGTTGCATGTTTCCTTACTATTTGATTTCATAACTTTCTTTCTTATTTGAATATGAGTTTTTAATATCATCAAATGTACGCACGCTACTACAGTTCCTACCACATAAATCCCCGAAAAAGAAAACCCTCTGAGATAATAGCTATGAGCAAAACTTGGCAACACTGATGGATCTGGCCCTCTATGACTCTTAAGGGCGTTTTCTGCTTTTATTTTCGATTCACTTCATGTCCCAAAGAAACTTCGTTAAAAACATGACACATCGCACAAGGCAGAACAAACTCAGCATAACCATGTTAACTGCCATTGTTTATGAAGAAATCCTTACATATAAAACCCTTTGTTCAGAACGGGCAGGAAGTCCAGGAGAGAGAAACGCAAAAGTGATAATCAAAAGACGTTTTGAAAGGGAAAATATGGAATGAGGAGAAGATTTTTTCTATATATTAATATATATTATATACAAAAAGATTGACCTGTCGTGGATGGAATTCCATTTATATCAAAATTCGAAATGTGTGTGGATGAGAATACAGTATTGAGCTAAACATCACATTAGTCTGGAGGATTGACTTGGCAAACCGTGGATCATCATACCTCACAGTCAAAATATATGGAACCCGGACTTGTTCGTATCAGATTCTGATGGTACCTTCCACTTAATATTCTGGAGGCAAGTTAATGGTGAGAAAATGTAACAAGTAAATATTCCATTTGCTGTTGAGACGAAATGGCTCTTTTCATATAAGGCCGGGTGTGCAACAAAACAGAGACACTTTCATTTCAGAACAACTGAAACAACAAATTTGTTGATCCATCGCCAAAAGTACGTAGATCCTGAGATTTAACCAACGCCCGGCATAGAGGGCAAGTCCTTTCTCTTTCAAACCTGAAACACAAGTAATTCTATGTTACTCTATGCCAATATAATAGTTAAAATATGACAGTTCGTAACTGTAACTGGTAGGCATGTTTTGAAACTTTGGTTAAGCTAAGCTGCTATTACACTCCTAAAAGTGGCATCCAGTTCACCCAAAGGTGAAAACTAAAAGGATAAGCCGGATACACAAAAGCTAGGAGCCCCCTTGCTCAAGAGATGGAAGTTAAGAGGGTTCACAGAGAGGAATATCTACATCTTGACTTGAAAGGAGTAACAAAGGCACTCTTCTTTCGTCAGTAATCTATATTTAAGGAAGAGTATATGCAAAAACAGGAAAAAAAAATGAGAATATAAATGCAGAGTGTTTCTACCAAAAAAGAACCACAGAACCACATGAGAAAAATATATATCGAGTAACTCCTACGCAATGGCTTCTTTCTTTTCGTCATTTAGTATTACTGGCCTATGCGTTGCTCCGCGAATTTACATATTGAAGCTCTTCATTGACGCTCAAGAATCACATAAAGAAAGAAAAACATCTTTACAATACAAATTATACAATATTGTGAACAAATTAGATACAAAGTTAAGAACTAGAATGCATAGACTGACCACTCTGAAACGCAGTCCTCGCAGAAGATATGTTTACAGCGCAAAAGAATGGGCGCATGCATCTTCTCCTGGCAAATAGCACAGAGATCTCCAACTGCATTTACCTGAAATACAATCCTTTGTGACTTACAATGCCGTAATTATTAGTTGCAAAAACTAAACTATCGTAATCATATTTGAAATTGAAAAAAAAAAAAAAACTGACATCTGCACCATGTAAGCATACAAAAGCAAACAGAGGTAGACAAAAACATGGTAACAAAACTATAGAATAAACCCTAGGCGCCTAGCTAGGTTCTTTTGGTTGTGAGTTTACTTTCTCAGACTAACCATGGAAGGTCAAATTCTTTGTGGAAAAATTTTCAACCTACAACATTTTAAGAAAAGAAAGAAACATTTTAAGAAAAGAGGGAGGGAGGGAGGGAGAGAGAGAGAGGATTATATTTTTTCTACTGGTAAGCACAAGATGACATCCAATCTATGATTTTAAAAGACAACTCATCCATTTCTCTGGAAAACTGCGGGAATACAGCACAGTAAGTAAATATTAGCACTGCATCGAAAACAGGATTATTCCTTATTCACCTGTTCTGATGTGGCATGAGATCCATATTGGAGTTCCTTTCGTGTTAATGCCTTTGCGGCAGCTAAAAAAGATTGAACCTGAAAAGCAACATAAATAAGTTGAAGGCAACATACAATTGATTTTAGTGTCATAAAGCACATCATCTCCTTCACAAATAAGAAAAAAGTTAAAAAGTAAAATAGAACAAAACTAGAAGGCTGACATGGATATTGCATTATAACTGGAAACAATACCTTCTCAACAACAGATGTAAGCTTAAAAGTTAGATACAATCCTGTAGTTAGTGATGAGAAGAGGCTTCCATTATCTTTGTTCAGGAAGAACCGATACCAGACAGGTGTTGGTAACAAAGCACGATACAACAGCAGTGCATACTCAAGCAGGGTTAACATTTGTCCCTTCAAAATGAGATAGCAATCAGCAATCAGACAATCCCCATAAATTACTAGGTTTAGGGGAGAAGAGAAACGAAAAGGAATTGAGAGCAACACTACTCAAAGCATTTTTATGGAAATATCTATTAATATCACCTGCCGGCGGAAGTTGTAGCCTCTCCCATTCTTGTAATATATAAGCAGCAAACACTTGAAAGCCATTGCTACCTGCCTCACCAGTGTATCTTAAAATAATGCAACAGCCTTAGTGTGGGAAATAAATGGTAAGAATGAAGGCAGGAGATAGACAAGTAGGCAAAATTGCATATAAATGAGAAAGGGGGGGAAAAAGATGAAGAAAAAAACTGAAATAAAGCAACTCTTAAGTTTTTAAAGATGGAAGCAAATAATTTGGAAAGTTACAGAACAGAGATAATACCGAACTACTTATGAGACAATTATAAATTTCAACAAGGGTTTAAGAAAAAGGAAAGCAATATAATCTCTATTCAAAGTTTCATCCCCATCTTAAATGTCAAACCCTTCAGTGAAACTTGCTAAGATCCACTATCTATCATTCTATTGTAAAGGCAAACTATGATCATAAATCAATAGCAGTAGATATTTGATACTATGTAAACTGAAAAGAAAATGGAAATGAAACTAAAGAAACAGGAAAAGAAAATTCTTACCATTTACCAAAACGATGAAAATTACATGCCAGAAGGGTGGTATTTCTTTTGGAGGAAGCATAACCAATGGGTATAAAAGATCATCATTCTGGAACCACCAGTAGATACCAACCACGTGAAGCATAAAAGCAATGAAAATGCCAACAAGGATATAAGTTTTCCTTTCTCCCTGTAGAAAACAACAACTAGTCAGCCTCTATCTGCTAAAAGGGGAACTTAGGTCGAGTGAATAAAAACTCAAAATCTGAAGACACACCTTTAGAGCAGTTTGCCTCCGAATGATATCATTTGATTTAAACATGACAGCTGATATCCATAATGTAACAAAAAAACCTGAAGTTCTCCCAAAAAAAAAAAAAAAAATTCAAATCAATGGGTGCACACAGGGTGAAGTAGGACACTAGGACACAGAATTTGTTAACTACAAAGTTGCATCAAACACTAGAAATAAAAATGATACAATTCACATAGAAGAAGCTTATGCTTAGGAAGATGTAATCTTAGAACCTGAATATTAATACCCTCATAAGCTGTCAAAATGTCCCATGAACATCAATGTTCAACAAGAAAATAGCATTTCCCTTGTGCTATAGACTATATTTTCAATGCCTTCGACCACAGACATGTCTTTTGCGAACAAAGTTAGGTGCATTCATGCCAGGACTAATGGGCACCTTAATCTCAATTGATCTAGAGCAGACCTTTTATGCTATGAATCACATCAATTTGGCTGAGTACATACTACATAGCAAGAGTCTCAATGAAGTCTCAAGTCTTAAAAATGGTTTCTTTTTCAGTTTCATCACCAATTATCACACGGGTTAGCCTGCAAAAATATACCCTAAAGAATGGTCTTTCCACAGAATTAACCCTAAGTTCTGACTTCTGCAAGATTATATGCCTCCACAACTATGAAGTTACAGTTTTTCATAATGGTATCTTCTACAGTTTCATTGCCAATTATCATAAACACACTATCTATATGGATGAAAATTCTAACTCAAAACGGTCAATTGACCGATTTCTAGCGCTACCCATTTTGCTAAAACAAGCATTGATTTGAACCGAAATCTAACACGAAGATGAAAAACAGTACCAAGCAAATGCTGACGAATGAACACGACGAGCAACAGAATCGAAAACGGAAGAATCTGCTCAATCCATTTGGCAATCTGTTGAATGTCGTAACTCTGGTAAGAAGAATCATCCTGTAGCGACGGAACCCCGGGAACAGACACCGCCGACGAGGGAGAAACCAGCGGAGCTCTCCCGCTCGCCTCGGCGATTCGGGCCGAACTGGGCTGATCATCATCATCCAACGCCGCCGCCATTCTCAACGATCCACCATCCCCGTCCACACCACCACCACCACCTTCTCCTCCTCCTCCTTCCCCCACTCGAGACGAAACAGACCGGTCTTCTCCCTCCTCCTGCTCTCCGCCTCCGATAATCCGAATCGAAACCTCCGCGGGATCAACCCCACCACCGCCGCTGGTTCCACCGCCGGCGCAGGGCCGAGCAGGCGGCTGCGAATCGGGAACAGCAGCTCCGGCGTTGACCGCCCGGTCGTCCCTCCCCCGGTGAGCTGACCTGCCCGGGACTACGCCGGAATACTCCAGCACGAACGACAACGGCGACTGGAAGAGATTGAGCGCGGGTAGCTGCTGCAACACGCCGACCCCTCTCCTCGGACTAGTGCTCCCGGCACCGCCACCAGTGTTGGCGCGGTAGGGCTCAGAAGCGTTACCCGACGCCTCCATTGCCAACCCAACCCTCTTCTTATTATTCTCTCTCTCTCTATAGAAACCAAATCTCTCTTCTCTTCTCTTCTCTGCTCTGCTTTTAAAGGTTTTTGTCGTTTTGTGATCGGAACCCGAAAAAGGGAGGGAGAGAACGAAAAACGACAATCAAAGGCGGTGGAACCTATACGAAACGGCAAGTTTTGTTCTGAGCCTTGAGCCTGAGCCTGAGCCTCATGCGCCCATATTCGGGGGCCCAAAACCAGGAGCTCGCTCGTTTGCGTTTTTTGCGCGTCTGGAAAGAGAAGCGATCGCCCCGCCCTTCTTCACCACCTTAGTAATTTATTATTGCTTTTGTTACTATTAGCAGAGGCAAAAAGGGTCGGAGCCGAGGTAGAAGGCGAAGGCACATATACAGGGCATCAATCAATCCGTCCATCAAACGCCAAATGAGAAGAAGCCAAACGTTGACCAATCAAAAGTCAACATTCCACTGGCTCATCTTTTTTTCTTTTTTTTTTAATTTTAAATTTTTTTTTTTTTTAATGTTAGGAAATATCTATGTTGTGCCCATAACTTTGCCCTTTTTTTTTTTTTTTCCCCCCCCCTTTCCTTTTTAATTATTGTTTTGTCTGTGCCCTTTTGTTTATATAATGAGATGAGATTTGGCTCTTCGGGTTACAACTGAGCTGAACTATGTAGGATATGCCTATTGGTGAATTCAAATTTTGAAGTCAAAAGTTTTAGTGTTCATTTTCTGTTTTAAAAAATGAACGTTCAGTGGTAAACATAAACGGCTTATTTTAAAAATAATAAATAAAAAATATGAAGCAGGAACTGAGACAAAATTGGACAAATAGTTGATAAAAAAAAATATATCAAATGACAACTACGTTGTTACGCACAATACACTGAGCAAACATTCAATGATTGGAATATATTGTTCTGGATACTTAGATACCTAATCACTATAACTAATCACTATAAAATAAAAATATGAAACACACCACAAAATTTTAAAACTACTAAATGTGGTAGGAGGCACCATATGTACCCTTAATCATATTATTATTTTTATCCACTTAGGATTAATTTAATTGATCTAGGATTTATAGGATGAGAAGAAAGGGTTCAAATCCTAGTAGATGAAAAACATAACTTTAAACCTAATAGCCAATAAATAAATAAAATTGCATATGAATATTTTGAGTTTAGCATACAAGCCAATTGGTTGTCGTCTTTCTCTGACAATTGTTTTCTTATGTGTTAGTTTTTCTAATTCTTTTAGCTAACTTCTTGACCTTATTATCCCACGCCGGCTTTATTATTACAAAATACTCATTTTGCGCGTATGCCCCTCAACAGTTTCTGTTTTTAAACCTTTGTTTACGCGTTTGGCTTCATAAGCAATGGTCTCCTTAGTCTTTTTACTCCAAATCCAATCTTCTCACGGGAGCACAAATTTTTGACAAAGACAACGACCCTTTACATAAATTCTATCACAAAGACTTTGCCTTTTCTTTTTTGTCGTTTTTTTTAATTAATTATTTTGTATGCGTTTGTCGAACGGATACAGCAGCGACTTGGACAAGTTTGGGGAGCAAGAAACCGTATGAAAGCATTTGATGAGCCAAGAAAATAGTGGCATATGCATCTTTGATGAGAAGTTTTTCTTAAACGAAACGATGCCGAATGAGTCGTAATCTTTTTGGCTAATTACAAGAACAACATGGAAGATTCATTTAACTTAGTCCTCAAGTTTCTGCATAACAAAAAGGACAGTGCTTCCACAACCCCATCAAACACAAGCAAATACATGTTAAAACGCTCAGACGGCTCATTAAACCTTGAGGATCTTTCATACATTTTACGTAACCAGTTCTTTTTTTTCATAACCAGTTCTTATTTTTCAAAGAGAAAGCAATTTCAAATAGAAAGCAAACAAAGGCCAAAACAACAGAACATCTTGCAGGTCTTCAACTAACCCCTCCAATTGTCCTTCCGCTGCCTTATCTCCCGGAGGGCATTGACGGCAGAGTGGCTGCCAACCTTCTCCTGTAAAAGACGCGCAGATTTCTATAGTTAGAAAATTATAGTACACACTAGGGCTATAACATGAATAGCTTTGAGCTGTCGTGTTAGGTGTTGTGAGGACTAAAGAAAAACGAGCAATGGTGGAATATGTGAACCTGAATCTCTGGTAGATCAACCCGAATGAATGGATTTGTCTCCAACTCATCCTCGATTGTCGAAGGAATAGTGGGGAGGCCTGCTTGGCGCTGCTGTTGTGCCCATGATAGCTTTTGCTGTATCTTGACATTTTCTGGTTCAATTGTCAGCGCAAACTGCAAGTTCTTCACTGTGTACTGAGTAGCGCAAAGCAAAGTCGTTACTTTTATTTAGAAGAAAAGTGCTTTGAGGCAATATATGTATCTGGAACTAGAACCAAATAAACTCAGTTGACAACTATCATGAGAACTACATTCTACTTTTCTAAGTAATCGAAACAACATTCTGATGTGAAATTTATCCTCCATTCAACGAGTTCCTCAATACTACACAAAAAATCACTGCCTCAATGTCAGTGACAAAGAACGATGATGAACACAAACTACCTTGCTAATGTAAATTTGTTCATAGACGTCTCACATGCCCAGCTTAATCTAACAGCAGCAATGAACTATCTTGCTCACTGATGATGGTTCCCAGTTTGACGGCTCTTTGACAAGCTTACAAATATAATAAACTATTATGGCTCTGGTAAGCATCAGATGGCCTTAGCCCTAAGCTCTGCCCCTAAAACTAATTTTCAGCTAATATTAATTACACTTTCCAGAATACTAGGGCCATAGCAGTTGTTGTATAGTCAGCAAGATTATCAAAACATGAGTGCCCTGAGGGGCAATTTTATTTATTTTTTATTTTATAATTATTTTTTTTTCTCCCCTGGAGGAATCCTATGAGCATTTCTATTGCTTTAATTTTAAGTGAAAGAATGCTTGCAAGTAAAAATTTTGAATGGAATTTTTTTAGATGGTGAAAGAAATCAGACAGCTAAAGGACACCAGAAAGAAATATCACGTGTCAGAAGTTGCAATAACACCAAGATTAACAAGCATACCCAACTTGTTGTCCTCAAATCAGAGTGTAGAATAAGAAGAAGTCTACACGTTTGAATGTATAATAAGAAAATTTTAAACTACCTCATGGCCACAGTAAACTCGAGTTGGCTTTGGCAATGAACCTAATGTCACACATAGGGACTGATACATCTGTTCTGCTGTTCCTTCAAAAAATTTCCCACAACCAGCAATGAACTGCATAAAGAGAAATGACCATGATGACATGCCTAATTCACTCATCATAATCACTTGCCAAAAAGCCAAAAAATCTTTCCAGTAAAGGAAATAAGGATTTGATATTCCAAGTTCTAAACAATTTAATACTTTCATAGCAACATATGTGGGATCAACTTCTCAGTAAATGCAATACCATTTAAGGAAATAAAGACTTGAAATTCCAGACTCTGAACAATTTAATACTTTCATAGCAACAAATGTGGGATCAACTTCTCAGTAAACGCCAATACCATTTCTGTTGGTAGCGGATCTTCTAAACCCATTGTAAGTACAAGAACCCTAACCCAAAGCCGTTTATTCTTTCCATTTCATATTTTCCCTTCAGCTAGTAGATCTCCTATGTCCAATCTAAGTACAAGCACCCCATCTAATGCCGTTTACTATTTTCAATTCGTATTCACTCTGATCAGAGAGGAACCGCAGGTCACAAAGGCATTTCCATATGACAAGTAAAAGTGATGTATCTTTATATTGATCTGAAGATCCCATGACATTTTTTTACAGAACATTAAGAGGACAAAGAACAAATACAATGCTCCTATGAACTTACCAGAGTGTCTCCAGTAAAAACAGCAGGATCTTCCCCCTCCTTGCTAGTCACGTAATAACTTATATGACCTTTGGTGTGGCTGAAAAAAGTCTAATGCATTTAAGAACACAAGATGAAAGATATGCAAAAGAAAATTCCCAATTATACAATATATTAACCTTCAAGCAGAAAAAATAGGACAAAATTTTTTTGCAATCCATACTAGTTTCACAAGTCAACTCAAGGGGATTTATAAGGGTCTGGAGAATGAATTGCCAGTTTTGCGCATCAATTCCTGAAGCATCTAGTAGTAATACCAAAATGAAGAAGCTGAAAATCTTCAACCATTAAGAGGGCAATGTGCTATTGTAAGAACAAGCCAACAAATTAGAGAAACTGGATTGTATTATAGTTTGTGGAAGTTGCCACATTTTAATTTTGCAACTGTTGAGATGAAGTCGAATTTTCCCGAATTGCTTTCCCATCATGTATCTACAACAAAAGAATATCTATCCCCAGGTCCGAATAGCTAAAACGTATGTCTACACAAAAAAAGAAGAAAAAGTACAAAGCCATACCACGGTGTGTGAAGCGCCAATATATTAACATCAGCCCCAAGTGAAATCTTATCACCATTTTCTACACTATCGGTGCAGCCCTTCACGTTGTCTTTAGACCCGCCATACACCTTAATCCCTGGGACTAATTGCTTTAGCTTCTCGTTCCCGCCAGCATGATCCCTATCCAATATAAGAATTAAAAACATTAACATACGCCAGAATATTTTCCATGTCAACTGCACCTTAAATGGTTAGATTCCTACTTGTATACAATACCCAATTCAGAAATGCATATGAACCCACAATGAAGACCCTATCAAATGGTAATTTTCTATGAAATAAAGCCGTTATTGAGTCTTTGAGCTAACATGAAAAGCTTATAAACGTTTTGAATCAAACTCTGAACATACACTAAAAACCAGGCCCCAAAGTTTCATAGCCTTTTGTCACACCTAGGAAAGTTAATACTATGAAGTTACAATCAATCAAAATTATAGAAGAAAAAACTGAAGGGTATCCATGATACCAGTGATGGTGAGTAGTGAGGACGAGCTTGATAAGGGCGCCCTGTTGCTGAGCAACGTCTAGAACCTTCTCGGGCTCAACAGGATCGACTACCGCGGCTTCCTTGGTGCTCTCATCGATAATCCTACAAATTCAACCAAAACCCACCAAAATTTTTGCGAAGAAATCTTCAGTGTTGCACCTTCAACACAGCTTTGATTACATAAAGAAGATAAATTTTCAGAAACCAGAAATGAAATTGAGAAAATTGCGAAGATGGGTTTTGGGTATTACAGGTAAGAATAGTTGTCCTCCAAGCAAGGGACGTGGTGTATCTTCATTACTCGGTTCACTCCGACCTTGATTCCTCTTCAAGTTCAACTCTCCGCAGGCCTGCAATGGTGGAGCCCGGTTTCAGGTGCTTTGACTCGGATGTCGGCACGTCACGTCCGTACGTGTCAAAGCGCAGAAGAGTCGGTACGTTTTATAGTTGATGGGGAAACGACTGGGGAGTTCTAGGGATTAAGACAAGATGTCGTTTTTAGTTGCTAAACGAGTCCATGAAGTGTGCGTGACTCAAAGAACGACATGTCGCTTATGTGAAGGGAAAACGTTTTAATCGCTAAACGATTAAACGGCACCAAAATTCTGCAAAAGAAAACGGCGTGTAGTTTGCTTGACTCGAAAGGCACAAAGGGAAAACGACATGCACTTGTCTTATATGACATCAATTAATTTGAACTTGTGGCCCCTTCGATAATTAAAGTCTCAATTTGGCTCTTAAACTATAAAATATCTCAATTTAATCCTCTAAACTATGCTTTATATCCCTAAACTATGTTTAGCTTTGCATAGAAGTTAGAGGGAAAAACTAAAAAGATTATGGGCAAAAACTACATCAAAAATACTGTTAAGTGGCTAAAGTTGTGATAAAAGACATAATTCATATTCACACACACGACACTACACTACCAATGACCTATCGACTATCTACCACTACATCTCAGTCTCGGCCTCTCCTTAGTCCCTTTCAATCTTTCGTCTCCAACTCTATGACGACACAACTCTACAGCGACAAGTATGATTCTTCACTACCCACTGAAACTAAGTTGACACACTCCAAAAGTTTTTACTTTCTAACTTGAGATAACTTAAGATACTTGATATTATCACGAATCTTGACAACAGAAGAATCAATAAATTTAAGTCCCTCTTGCATAATTAGATTAAGAGTATGTGCACAATACCGCAGAATTGTTAGGTTAAGTTAAGCTAATTTGAGCTTCGGGCTTCCGTTTCGGCCTTTGGGCTTAAACAAAATGAGCAAGAATACATTATACGAGCACAATAGTCAGCGATTTATTTTCGTGTTAACAGGTTTAACCCGAACACGACCCATTAATTAAATGGGTTAATATCTCCGACACGAATACGATACGAACATAATTAAGCTAAACTCAAACCTGTTAATTTCATGCGGGTTTTGAATCGTGTTGTCATGTCGTGTCACGAATTGCTAGCCCTAAGTATAGGAACCATCAAGAAATTTATATTTACACTCATTTTTACCCCTTATATTTCATAATTTTTATTTTTATTTTTTTTTTCAAAAATACTTATTTTTAGGTTTATATTTCGTGTGGTAAAATATGTACGATATATGTTTATAATGTAAATTTTTATCTATAATTTGCATTTGCAGTATAAAATTACAAAGGTGGTATGCATTTTGATATGTTACTAATTTTTATAATTTTTTTTAAGAAATATTTATAACGGTATATATTTCATGTATAAAATTCGTATACATTTATAATATAAATTTTTAACTATAATTTATATTTATATTGTAAATTTACGACTGTGGTATACATTTTGAAATATATCATGATTTTAAAATGCAAGTTTTGTTCTTGAAATGTATACAGTGGTATGGTATGCATTTAATGTATAAAATTCGTATGGTATAAATTACTAAAAACAGTATAAAATATGTATTTATGAAATAAAAATAACAAAAAAAGGGTATTATGGAAATATGTTTACGAAAATGGTGACCTTTCGAGTATTTATAAGAAATGGCATTTTTCAAAAATTAATTTAAAAAATAGTCATTGTTTACACATATTTACTAAATGACCGTTTTATAATTATATTTTGATAAATAACCGTTTTTTATTTGATCTCTTTTTTTAAAAGTAAATTAATTTTTTATGAAGTAAATCAAATTTTTAAAAAATAAGTCAATTTTCAAAAAATAAATCAATATATATATACTTGAAGGAATAAAATATAAATCACTATATTTCGATATACTAAATTTGAAAAACGTTATTCTTTAAATAATTTTCAAACTTAGACCATTTTTAACCGTGTTTGAAAAAAATGTTATTTTACAAGCTATGATCCAAAATTCAGTCATTGAAAAGCCCTGAACTTTTTCCGGAACCATGGGATAATAATGGAGAAATTTACGCCTAGTACTCATTTTTTAAAACTTTTTTCATAAATATATGTATTTAATTTTTCTTTCAAAAATATCCATTTTTATGGTCCACATTTCATATACAAAATATGAGTGATCCACATTTACAATGTAAATTTTATCCATGAGATACACATTTCATGTGTAAAATATAAACAATATACATTTTAAAAATATGCCAATTTTTATTGTAATTTTTATTCATGAAATATAGACTACGGTATATATTTAATGCATGTGTAAAATAGTGGTGGTCTATATTTTTTCAAAAAAGATATAAAATGGGTATGTATGAAATAAAAAGAAAAAACGAGTATTTATGAAAATATGGTTTTAAAAACGGGTATTTGTGAACTTTTTCCCATAATAATTGGGCCTGGGTATGGCCCATTACTCACACCCGGTCAAGGTGGTAGGGTTTCAAGACGCCCATTTTCGCCTTTCGGGGTAGTCCACCATATCCAGTATATAAGGATCGATTTTAGGGTTTGTATCTGCGAAAGACGACCACTCACTAGGATCAGCTGCAGCAGCGGGAGCTGAAGCCAAGGTTACGCCATGGGGAGGAGTAAGCCTTTTCTCCAACTCTCTGTTATTTGCTTATTTCAAATCTCACAATAACATGTTAACATATCTATGGCAATCGATCCCAATATTTAATTTTTCGTAACGTGAAAACCCTAGATCTATGCCATTGTTCCCTCGCTAATTTTGGCATTGAAATTTGTGGTATGAGATTTAATCTGTTAATTGATGCATAATTGTGTTTTGAATAAGCTTAGGGCTATTGTAATTCACGGGAAAAATGGTTATTTTGGATTATTAATTGTTTATGGGTAGCTATGCCTATTTTCCCCTTTTGGGTGAAATTGATAAAAATATTTTTTCGAGCTATAAAATGTCATATATCTTTTTTACACCCGAATTTGATTAGGTCATTTGCTTTAAAATGGTGTATTAATTTATGGCATTTTGTTCAATGCCGTGGCTGGTATAGGACCTGCAAGGTGTTACCGTCAAATCAAGAACAAACCTTACCCGAAGTCGAGGTTTTGTCGTGGTGTCCCTGATCCTAAGATCAGAATTTACGATGTCGGAATGAAGAAGAAGGGTGTAGATGAATTTCCCTTCTGTGTTCACTTGGTGAGTTGGGAGAAGGAGAATGTCTCATCTGAGGCGTTGGAAGCGGCTAGAATTGCCTGCAACAAGTACATGGCCAAGTTTGCCGGGAAGGATGCTTTCCATTTGAGGGTGAGAGTGCACCCTTTCCATGTCCTGCGTATCAACAAGATGCTTTCATGTGCTGGGGCTGATAGGCTCCAGACCGGAATGAGGGGTGCTTTTGGGAAGCCACAGGGCACGTGTGCTAGAGTCAGCATTGGTCAGGTTCTCCTTTCCGTTCGGTGCAAGGACAGCAACAGCCATCATGCTCAGGAGGCCCTCCNATCATTGTTAGCAGGAAGTGGTATGCCCTTTTTCTGCAATCTGCAGATTGGACTTGATAAATGATGACTAAATTTGTTATTTTCGTTCTTTATTATGCTCGAGCAGTAGTTCTGAGGTTTGGCCTACTCAGGTCGTTTTTCGTTTATGTTTTCAGTTGTTGTACTGTTGAATATGGATACATCTGCTTTCCTTGAGTATGATTTAGGATTTTTTTTAGTGTCATTAATGTTTTGCCATTTCTCTCTCAGGGGATTCACCAAGTTCAGCCGTGCTGATTATTTGAAGTACAAGTCGGAGAACAAGATATCGCCGGATGGTGTAAATGCTAAGGTATTTAGATCATTGCTTATGTCAAGTATAATGGTAGCATTGTTTAGTTTTTTAGTTTGCTTTATCCTGATTTCTCGATGTCGTTATATGAGAACAATTCTCCGGTTAGTCAACCATTTCTAGTTGCTACTTGGTAGACATCTGCCCCGTTAGATTTGATGTTCTAGTGTACTTGCATACTTGCTACTTTACCTTCGTATCCTCCCCTCTATAACTAAACACTCGTTGGTGAACTGTCTCATTCCCTCCATGGATTTCTTTGTGCCTGTAATTAGAGAATTTTCATGATTACTGTGACCAATGATTTTTTTGCTTTAAATTATGCAGCTTCTTGGATGCCATGGACCTTTGGCCAATCGTCATCCCGGACAAGCTTTTCTTGCATCTGCCTAGGCTACTCAATGGCTGAAAATAGTAGTGTTTTTTCCCCAAGAGCAGAAGAGTCAACAGTGTCCTGTTTTATGTTACTGTAATGGAACTAATTTTGAGTTTGTTATTGCACACATTATGTGCCCATATTATACTGGACTAGTTTTAGTATTCTTCGTCTCTGTTGATTTCAGCTTAGAAATGGTCCTTTGTTATGGTTTGGCAGTTTTTGAGTTAAAATGTTTAATTGCATGCTCCCCCAATTTGCTAAATATTCCATAGATGTTATTCTTTAAGCAATTACTGAAGAACTCCATAGCTTGGCGTTTTGGCGAACTCGAAAAATTTCAAAAAGTAAACAAACAAAAACGAGAAAGAGATTAACTTACCCATTTATCGTAATTAACAAAGAGCCATTTTATATTTCATCATGGTCTTGTTTTTATTTGGGTCAATGTTCTGCTCCATAGAAAAGAACTGTGACGTGACTAAACCATGACCCAACTCCTCATCCTTAATTATCTAGTTCTGATTTCGTTTTTTTTCTCCCAGACATTGTAAATGTCTTCTTCTTCTTCTTCTTCTTCTTCTTAATTTAATAATAATAATAATAATAATAATAATTGAGAGAGTGATGAGGAGGAGGAGGAGGAGAAGGAGAAGAAGAGGAAAGAGAGTCTATTATTTATAATAATTACCCTAAGAAATAGAATTTATTATGTCAGAAATGAAATGTAATCTTGGTAAGAGAGAACATTTAAGCAGCTCAAGCTAGAAGAAAGTCTTACTAACAATCTGTATATTAAAAAAAAGAAAAAAAAAACCAATTTCCAATTCTCTTTTTCTCTTCTTCTTCTTCATCATTGTTTTTCTTCATACGAGTTTGTGTGTTTGTGAATCTAAATCTCTGTATATATAGCTATAGGCCTGAATGAATCAAATGTCCAGAGCTTCATCGAGACTCGTCCATGGCTATCTCAGACTCCACAATTACACTCACATCCCAAAACCCTCTTCCCCCAATTCCACCGCCGCCTCTTCCTTCCGAGATTCGCTAACTAGGGCCCACCACTCCGCCCCCGCCCCTCCTCCCAACCGGTTCGGACCACCCGGTTCGTCCAATGCGGTGTTGACCCGGATCCCTTCGCCTCCGAAGCACCACAATCCTGACGCCTTCTGGTCTAGGGCTGGGCTTGGGCTCAGGTTCTTCTCTTTCAAGTCTTCGGATTTGGGGAAGGCCAATATCAATGCGAATTTCGCCAAGAAGGTCTTCGAGAAGCCGGCGGCGGCCGTGGCTTCCACCTTCTCGCGGTACCGTGGGGCCCTAGGGTTGCAGATTGAGGCTTTCTTTAGCAGGAATTATCTCGTCCTGTTAGGGGCCGGAGCTTTGGTGGCGTGTGCTTTGCTATGGAGGATCATGTTTGGCGTTGCCAATACCTTCATTGGGTTTTCAGAAGGAATGGCCAAGTATGGGTTTCTTGCTCTTTCGTCCGCCATCGTCGCTTTCGCTGTGAGTTCCGGTCTTTCTAAGTTTAATACTCAATTTGTACAATGCCCTAATTGCTGATTCCTGTAATGGGGGACTCTGAATTGTTGACGCTAGAGTGTTCTATGCACGTTAAATCTAGTCTTGGTACTGATCATAGATAAGGTATTATTATATAGAGATCACCCTTTTGCATTTCGACTGCATTACATTCTCAGCTGAGGCTAAGGTTCTTGTTTGGTTATTGGTTAATCTGCCTGCATTTTTTTTTTTTTTTTTTTTTCTCTTGGCTTCCTTTTGGCTTTTTATTTCTTGGGTATTGTTTTGTTTATTAAGTGGAATACTTACTCTCCCATACTTTGGATTTACAAGATGCTTATGAGGGTAAATTTCATGAACTGTATTGGGACTTTTTGGATTTTTATCACTGAGTTTGTTAACCCTACCGGTGGCGTATAATTTCACTATGATGCACGTTGAACATGCTACATTTAGAAAAGATGTATCTGATTAAGACCACGCTCGGTTCGAATTGGATACTCCCCAGCTTCTTGTCATCTAATCATGAAAAGTTAATGTATTTTGCCACTTGGGGCTATCTCAAGTGGTTGGTGGGTGACTGTGTGAGTGAGTAGTCCGGTTTTTAGTCCCTGTTAATGTCTCGTATAAATTTTTTTTGTGTATTTCATTATATGAGTTTATACATGACTGCCGTTGCACCATACTTCCAGTAGGCTATTTGTATCATGCTCATTTCCTGTATACGTGTTGTTGCACTGTTGGTGGAGAAACATGCTTTCTGGATTGCCATCTGAAAGATGCGTTCTGTTGTTACTGTCAGGGCCTTTATGTCCGCTCTAGATACACAATTAACCCCGATAGAGTTTATAGAATTGCCATGAGGAAGCTCAATACATCTGCTGGGATTCTTGAAGTTATGGGCGCCCCTCTTTCAGGATCAGAACTAAGAGCCTATGTAATGTCAGGAGGTGGACTTACGATAAAGAATTTCAAGCCAAGATTTAGGAGCAAGCGTTGTTTTCTCATCTTCCCAATACGAGGTTCGGAGAGAAAGGGTCTGGTCAGCGTTGAAGTAAAGAAGAAAAAAGGCCAGGTATCCCTCTGTTTTAAGCTGCCTTCTCATTATCTTTCAAGTATGATCTTATAACTTGTAAAGTTCTTGACTAGGCATGCGTTTTCATTATTTTTGTTCTGCTGTGTAAAACCAAATAGGAATATAGAATTTTTATTAAATTATGCACTGGGCTATTTTATGGAGAAATGAAGATGTTGCAAAAATAGATTCTTTGTGAAATATACGCTTCAGCTGGTGTATCCTGCCACTGTAATCCCTTCTGTAAATTCTTCCCTGTCTCGTACAATTCAAGTCTCTCGCAAGTGGGGAAAATTGATCAAGTAGCCTTTTGCTGCTAATCGGCTAGCAATTGTTGTTACTCTAGTCACTATTAGAGCAGTATAGTTAAGCATGTACATGTATTTACCCGTACAACAACAAACCAATGGAATTCACATAGACGTGATTGAGCTCTTTGAATACCATTGTGATCTCGTGAAAAATGAAGCTTTATGTATTTTGTCTAGCCCCTGTTAAAGGATTCACATACCATAAGCAAGTGTACCAAATAAACGAGTACCAATTACCCTTCTATTTCTGATGTCTAACCTTGATAAATAAGGGTTAAATAAAGGTGACACAGGAAATTATAAATAGCAGGAATCATTCTTCGTTTCTTTCTTAATTGGTATTTAGAGAAGAAACTTACAGGGACGGAACATAGTGAAATACTAGGAAAGGGTTGCAACAGAAAGAGAGTTACTTGAATGGCCTGGTTTGCCTGACCTAACCCCTAGTTTCATTTATTGCAGTATGATATGAAACTACTGGCAGTCGATATTCCCATGGCATCAGGACCTGACCAGCGATTATTCTTGGTCGGGGATGAAGAAGAGTACAAGGTTGGTGGTGGCTTAATATCCGAGCTTAGAGATCCTGTGGTAAAAGCAATGAGCGCAGCCAAGGAGTTTGATGATCTTGACCAGATTGAAGAAGAGGAGGACGCTGAAAGAGAAATGCAGGAGGCGGAGAAAAAGCACCAAGAAGAAATTGAGAAACTTGAGAAAGATGGCCGTTAGTGATTGACCCTCTTAAGTTTTATTCCTGCCCCTTTTTTTTTTTTTTTTTTTTTTTCAAACGAAAAGAACTTTCCAGTGTTGTTTTTTTCAACTGAGAATACATCCCCAAAAAAAAAAAAAAATGCTTGAGGCTTTGGTAATTTCTGATAAATTTGAGTTGTTCGTTAGAACTCCTTGCGTATGTTCAGGTCTGCAAGGCTTATTTCCCATGTAAAACAAGTAGCCATCGTGGGGGAATCCCATGGTAGAGAAAAAAGCTCCATTAGATGAAAATAAAGCTCACAGTTTGAAAGTAACAACATTGACATGATCTTACTTTTTGTGATTTGAATGCTGTCCTTGTTGGACAATATGTTTTCATTTGGGACTGTGGAATTTTTTTGTTTGTCTCTCATGTTTGAGTAGTCATCTTCTCAATGCTGAACAGAAACTTATTGGTGAAGACTATATAATGCTTACGTTATAGGTCACCATGACAATGCCATTACTATTAGTTATATTTTATTATAGGAGAAAGTTGTACCTTTTTTTCCCTGATCCATAAAGCCATGATAGTTGGTTGGCTGTTGGATCATGGCTTTATGGATCATAAATAATGAGCCAAAATTATTCCATAGTTGTTCCAGGTTAGTCCCCAAGTTAAGTGGTCCTAGCCCTTAATCCATGTCTCGTGTTTGTAGTGAAGTGTTGGAAAATGACACTTTAGCCGAAAAAAGACAACAACAGATTTTATGCCATTGGTTCTGTGCCGTCGCAAATTTTGATTCATTTTAAGACCTGCAGGTTCCTTCATTGTTACGCATTTATAAACTTGGATTGAGGCTTGAAAGCATTGGCTTAAGAAAGCTTTAAAGTAAGGACCCTACCATGTGAGTTTTACCTTTGTTGTTTAATGTCTGACTTTTAAGTCAAAACAAGGAATAATTAACATCAACTTTTTTTGCCCTCGCTTCATGCATGTCTTTCCTAGTGAGCATTTTTTTTTTTGAAAAAAAAATAACTGGACAAGATCGAAGGGGGTTCTTGAATATTTGACAAAGTAGCAGCTGAAGAAAAAAATTAAAGTAATCGAGAATAGTACATTTATTACGTATAAATTGTGAATCAGTTTTATATTAATCCTTCCTTCCCAGGGCATGCAGAATAAAGATTGTGCTGATATTATTATTATTATTTTTATTAAAATTATGCTGTATATATATTTGATTAATGTTTGTTTTCTTTTCCCTTTACTTTCTTTTTGGCCTTCTAATTAGGGTTAATTACAATTTTATATCTTGCATTTCAGTTATTTGTTCAATTTATACATTGTATTTTTGTTCTTATTATCATTGATGTTCATTTTCGAAACTTGTAATAAATTTATATGTTCTTTGGGTCAAACACCAATTTTGACCATTGAGTTTACTAAAACACCTTTTAAACTTTAAGATATATAATTTATTACTTAATTTAAATTTTAAAATAAAATAATTAAAGTTATTGGTTAAAAGAACAAATATTAAATAATAATTAAAAAAATAGACCAAAGACCATGCTNTTAAAACAAAAACCAATAAATATCAAATATTGTTTATAAACATATTTGTCAATTTTAGATAAGTTTTAAACTTAAGTATCTTTTTAAATAAATATATCTAAATTTTAAAGATATTATGATAAACATATTAACCTAAATCAGTTTCAAACCAGATGGTATAAATTTATTACAAATTCTAAATTTGAATATCAATATTGATAATAATAACCAAAACGCAAAGTATAAACTGAACAAACTAGCAAAATACAATGTATACAATTGTAATTATCACTTCTAACTATATTATACTATTGTAAACATAAACAGAAAATTATAAATTAAAATATTAATAATAAACTAAAACTATCAAAACGGGAAACTCACCATTTGATTATACCAAAATCGATATAATCAAATTATTACAATTTCTTATTTTTCCTTAAAAACAGATTAAATTTCCTTTTAAATTCACAATGAAAATTTGAACCTTTAATTCTCCGTAATTGTTTTTCAATCAATACAGTCAGCAATGATAGTGAGATAACATCAATGCGTTACCACTTGTTAGTTGGCCAAAATGTTTAGCTGATGCCACCCCCACGTTTACCGACATTGTTATTAAGAAATAACTCTTCTTTCTTCTAAATGCTTTCTTTTAGTTTTTAGTTTTTGGTTTCTGGTTATCCTTTTGAGAATTTTCCCTTGATTATTTTCAAGCCTATACTGATTAGTGACTATTGAATGCGTAATTAGAGGAGAAAATTTTGTGTAGAGTGCAAACTCCCCTCAAGTCTTTGATTAAGTGTCAAGGCAGTGAATTGGTGGCAAGATATCATTGGTGATAATAGATCAGTGACTTTCAGATAGCCAGGTTCTTCATTTTTCTTTCTGTATTCTGCATGAATTTTCCCTTATGAAAAAAAAAAAGAGTTGCAATAAAAACTTGACATCTTTTGCAGAGACTACTAGAAAGTTTTATACATGGGATTTTTGCAATTCATTTTTTAGATGAAATTGTTCTTATAATACCACATATAATCCTGCAACATATAAAAACTCCTAGTGAATCTCATTGCTGCTGAAATGTTCCTAAACAAATAATGCTCAGTTATATATACGTAAATATATATTTATATTAGTGTGTGTAAAGATAGACCAGGCTTCGAGTTTAAGATCTCTCTTTATTTGTGTCACTCGTTTTTAAAATTATTTAACGATGGGATGGATATTTCTTTTTTTTTTTTTTTTTTTTTGAAAGCAATGTCTTGGGTTTATCTATTCTTTTTCTTTGCCATTGAAATTGTGTGCTTAATACCATTTAGTGCTTTCCATCTTTGCCCTTGTTTAAGCAGATTAATCCTATGCAATGTCCCTATTATTTTAATAAAAGTACTAAATCTCAAGCATCATCTTCAAAGAAACTCGTCCCATTAAATTCCCTCGTCTTTTATAAAGAACAAAAGAAAATTTTAACTTTAACTTTTTCTTTGTGATGAACAGCTTCTTGGATTCTTCATAACCACTTTGCTTTTCTGTATTCCTTGCTCTTTTATTTTCACCGCTTTACAATCTTTTTAAGTGCTTATTATAAGTAGGAAAAAAGGTGCCCCATAGTTTAGTGACTAAGCTCCTTTTCTCTAATGCGGTTGCTTTTTTTTTTTTTATGGTTCTTTTTGGATAAAATAAAGAGTGCACTTTGCTTTCCCAATGTACAAAAGTTAGCAAGACTAGCTTTTTCTTCCACTTTTTCTCGTTTTTATTATGAACATTATTTGAAACCAGATTCCATTTATAGATAAACAACTGCATCAATAGCAACTTTCACAATAATACAAAGCTTCAATATGACACCTTCAATATTGAAAAGGAGGGAGATTCCTTAACAAATTCATCTAAAAACAGAGTCCTTGTCACAATCGAGTTCTTGCTATCTAAGTGGAGAGCGTGAGCATATTAAGTTGTCATTAATAATAACAATCCATGATATAACAATGGTTTGGAATTCCACATACACACGTCTGAGGGCAGAGTATGATATTTCTTTTTTCTTTTATTTTTGTCCATGAAAGGTGGCTAAACCGATTCTTTTTGCCCCACATACATTTCAGCTAATAGTTTTCATGGTTTTCCTTATTGAACCAGAAGAGAAACAAGAGCAGCTGGAGTTGGGACTCGGATAATCGAATCATCATCAGCAAACTGAGCGAGAAAACCCCATGAAGCTGCACTCGTCCATTGCTGGACTTGCTTTCTTTCTCTTTACTGTACTCATCTTTTCCCCAATCTTAGCTGATCTCAACTCTGACAGACAAGCTCTCCTTCACTTTGCAGCCTCAGTTTCTCATACCAAAAGACTCAACTGGAATGGTTCCTACTCAGTTTGTTCCTCTTGGATTGGAATCACTTGCAATCTAAATGGAACCCGAGTTATTTCAATTCGTCTTCCGGGTATCGGGCTTGCTGGATCCATCCCAGCCAACAGTATAGGAAAGCTTGATGCTTTAAGGGTCTTGAGCCTTCGTTCCAACCTCCTCAGTGGAAATCTTCCTACTGATATTCCATCTCTTCCTTCTTTACAGTTTCTGTACCTTCAACAAAATAACTTGTCTGGTAAATTTCCTTCTTCTCTCTCTCACAGTCTTATTGTATTGGATTTATCCTACAACTCCATTTCTGGAAATATCCCAACCACAATTCGGAATCTGACACGTCTCGCCAAGCTAAAGCTCCAAAATAATTCCATCTCTGGAGACATCCCCAGTCTCAACCTACCAAGTCTCAAACTTTTGAATTTGAGCTATAACCATCTAAATGGCTCAATCCCAAATTCCCTCCAAAAATATCCATATTCTTCATTTGTTGGAAACTCTCTATTGTGCGGGCCACCTTTAAAGCCTTGTTATAGAAGTTTCTCATCTTCTCCAACTCCAACTCCTTCCCCTGCTAATTCACCATCGTTACCAACAGTTGTCCAACATCGAAATGCTTCCCCAAAGACAAAAAAACTGGGTCTAGATTCCATCATTGCTCTGGCAATTGGGTGCTCTGCAGTTTTGTTTCTCCTTGCTCTGGCGATATTCATATATTGTAACAAAAGAAGACACAGTGACACCAGTGGCACGGTAAAAGTGAAGGCCACTGGTGGGAAAACTGAAAAGCCTAAGGATTTCGGAAGCGGAGTGCACGACGCAGAGAAGAACAAGCTGTTCTTCTTTCCGGGCTGCTCTTATACTTTTGATCTTGAGGATTTACTGAGGGCATCAGCTGAAATTCTCGGTAAGGGGAATAATGGAACAACCTATAAGGCTGTTTTGGATGAAGGGTCGACTACAGTGGTAGTGAAAAGATTAAAGGAAGTACTAGTGGGAAAGAAGGAGTTTGAGCAGCAGATGGAGGTTGTGGGAAGGGTTGGACAGCACCCAAATATTGTTCCACTTCGCGCTTATTACTATTCGAAGGACGAGAAGCTCTTAGTCTACAATTACATGCCAGCCGGCAGCTTGTTTACACACTTACACGGTATGCTTTCACCTTAATCCTCTAAAAAAGTTCCATTTTTACTCTTATATACACAAAATCCCTCCTTTCACTCATCTCCACAGTCAAGAATGGTGCATTTCTTCTGTCATATACTGAGAAATAACCCAATATTTATTGATTTAAAACCGACATTCCAAAGTAATTTCAAGCACCATCTAGCAGAACTCACTGAGACATTTCAACAAACATGTCACAGTCATATCAAGCAATTATCAGTAACAACCCAAAGCTTTACCGGATTGTTCTCTTCTTCTGGATTTCACAGGCTTCAGAGGCACAGAAAGAACTCCACTGAACTGGGATTCAAGAGTAAAGATCTCTCTCGGAGCTGCCAAAGGAATCGCCCACATCCACTCCGACGCCGGACCCAAATCCATCCATGGCAACATCAAGTCCTCCAACGTCCTCCTCAACCAAGACCTCGAAGCCTCCATCACCGATTTTGGCCTCGCCCCAATAGTGAACTTTCCTCCAATCATCTCCCGCATCATCGGGTACCGAGCTCCCGAGGCCATCGAAACCCGAAAACTGACCCAAAAATCGGACGTTTACAGCTTCGGGGTCCTCCTACTCGAAATGCTAACTGGGAAAATCCCCATTCGGTATCCGGGTCACGACGACGTGGTCGACCTGCCCAGATGGGTCCGGTCGGTGGTGCGTGAGGAATGGACCGCCGAGGTGTTTGATGTGGAGCTTCTGAGACACAGCCATGTGGAGGAGGAGATGGTTCAGATGCTTCAGATAGCTCTGGCTTGCGTCTCCAAGGTGCCAGAGAATCGACCCACCATGGAACAAGTTGTGAGAATGATTGAGGAGCTTCGGCAGCCTCAGATCAAAACTGGGCCTTCCTCTGAATCTGATTACTCTTACGTCCAAACCCCATGAAAACTAAAATCTTTGGAGTTTTTGTTTTTCTAATTCAGAGGTTTTTATGTGTTAGATGCCTCACTTCAAATCTGTTATCTGTTTCTTCTGAATAATTTGAATGGTAATTAGGCATTATTATGGCGTTCTTCTACAACCAATATTATTAATTTTGTCTCACTTTTGGATGGGAAAATGGAAAATTTTTAATGCATGCTGCTTTGCATGTTTGTATGTATGGTTTTGATGATGAGTTTTTTTTTTTCTTTTTTTGGGTTAAAATGTGGAAGTCAACGCTGACCCTCTTCCAAAAATAGTAAAATCATTTTGCACTGCTAATGAAGGTTTGTAATTTAAGACGTGATATTAGAGCTAGGACCAAGCTGATCTAAGTTTTAATCACATGCAAGAATATGATAGTATATTAATATTAAGGGATAATAACATTAAAATGCCCTGAGTTTTAACTTTTCTGTTAAAAAAACCCCTAATTTATGAATGTCTTCAAAATAATACTCTCACTTTTAAATTTCAGCAGAATAATATCATGATTTTTGAATTTTTGTAAAATAATACCTTCATTTTTAAATTCTGCAAATTAATACTTTGACAATTAAAATTCTTACAAATTAATACCCTAAGATTTAAAATTTATATAAATTTATAATCTTAATGTCCAATTAGTTGATTTTAATAATAAAAAGATGGTAGTAGCCATCAACAACTTAATTAAAACTTATTAACCAATAAAAAAATTTCTGAAAAAATATTTGTAATTAGCTTATTTCACTTTTTATTTAAAAAAGAAAAGTAAAAAATTAGAATGAAAGGTAAAAGTAGTTAATTGTGAAAAAAAAAAAAGAAACACGCGAGGTAAAAAAAATTATTTTTTAGCAATTAATCAAAAAAAGTAGTTATAAAATAATTTCTGATAATATACTAATATCTAAACATTTTTAATAAGTTAATGAGAGATGTTCGCATCTTTTAATTTGTTCATAGTATAAATATACAAAGAAAACAAAAACTGAAGGTATTAATTTGTAGAAATCACAAATGTCAAGGTATTAATTTGCAGATTTTAAAAGTCAGGGTATTAATTTATAAAATTCTAAAAGTCAGGATATTATTTTACGAAAATTTAAAAGTGAAAGTATTATTTTGTAAAAATTCAAAAGTCAAAGTTTATTTTTACTAAAAAGTTAAAACTCTTATTTGTGATTAACCCTAATATTTATATTATAGTAGACTGTATTTTAGAATCCAAGGCTTGCAATCACCACCTATAAGCCAACCAAATCTAAACTTAAATTATTATTATTTTTATTATTTATCAAAATATAAAATTGCAATTAAGACAGGCAACTCATAAATCACGCTTTTTCCGTTGGAAAATCTCAAAAATAGTCAAGTGATCATCAATTAACAAAAATAACATGCATATATATTTGTAATTCAGATTCAAATTCATATGCACGCCCTGCCAATGTTCTTTCACCATAGGCAGGCAGGGTATCAATTCTCTTCAATTTACTTCTTCCATCAACATTCAAAGTACTCCATTATTCGTCTTTATATCTTTACAATATATAACTATTCTTTCTTCAATCTTTTTTTTTTTTTTAAATTAATTACAATGATTGATGAAGAAAGGTATGAATCCATCCTTTCGTAAGGTAAAATTTCTGTTCTAAATAAACTCATAATCTTCTTTCCATACTCTTATTTCGGGTGGCTTTTGTGANTTGTAATTGACATATCATGTCAAAGAACATAACCCGTACATAAGCTAATATGTTTCATTAAATATTCTTGATGAGATGAGATTAGAGCAGTTTAAGTAGTTCTTGCATCTTTCTGACCACATGTTTAACGCCATTACTTACCTATTATTGCAAATTGATTAGCCCCGTGAAGAAAATTTAGAATTTCCAAAAGCCAGATAAAATGGCATGTTTTTTTTTTTCGCTTTTTCTCTGGAAGATGGCAAAATACTTGCATATACAAATGGAAATATAATTATGTTGTCTCTCTTTTTCATTTTTCAATTGTGAGGATGTTTCCTTGGGGATATCATGATGAATTTTCCAAATCAAAAGTACTACAAATGCTTTACCTTTTCATTATCTTCTTGAAGCAATTTGTAACTAGTTAATCAAATACAACAGATTCGTTTAGTAAGAGGATGTTATGTGGTTTGCCTGAGAGCTGGTCATATAAGGAACTTTTGTAAATCTATCAACACAGGATTCAGCTGTAACACTCATCAATGGGAAGTTGTTGGACCAAGGTAAGTTCCCCAAAGGAGCTACAAAGATCAATTGAAAAGAATGATACAACTTCTATGTTCCTTATTTATACTTTCTAAAGATGATTCAACTTTTGCATCATTTTAACGAACGTCATGATTCTTGCAGTACTTAACTGGAGAGATTGATGATCATGATCATCACAATGTTGAACTTGCCAGCGGAAATGTGCATCTTATAACTACGATTGAAAGTTGGGAGACTAAGTTATCAGAAGCAAACAGTGATGGGAAAATTGTGAGTTTTGTAATGCTCATGTCCATTGTGTGTAGTAATTAGATGAATGGGAGTCCTAATGGATGCTAATTTCATAATTGTCAATCATATGTATGTGCAACATTAGTTCATGTCTCCACAAATCAGAACTATGGATCTATATGAGGACTCCAAGAAAAGTTTGTAGTTGGATTACCATAGGCAGCCATCAAGAACAGAGATCTAGTAAATTTGACGAAAAGATTTATGAAGGATTAAGAAATGTATACCACAAAACGATAAAGGTAGCAAATTGGTAATGCGAGATATCCACATTAACGGATTAAGGGTTCCACTTTAGTGGAATAACACAGTTGAGTCTGGTTTATTACCCTGGTTGGTAAAAAGCAAAAACCACTTGTTTTTGAAGAGGAAAGAAAGAGTTACAATTTATACTTCAGTTTATTGGATAGCATGAATATATAAGTGGCTTTTTCTCATTATAATTTAAATCACTTTCCAGACATGAATAAGGGTTTGCTTGTTTCTGTTTGCATTGTCACTTTTCTTCTGTAACTTACTATCTAAATTGGGCTGTTTTTGGTACTCATAATTAGCATAGCATACAGCACTTTCTAAATTTACAACTTATAGAATGTTAATCTTAATGACCTAATGCCACACATCTGATCTAATTTTCCTTTACATGATCTTTCACTTGAACTCTTCACAGGTTGTGGCAAATTTTAGTGCACTGTGGTGTAATCCCTGTAAATCGATAGCACCAACCTACATCGAGATTGCAGATAAACATCCCTCCATCTTATTTTTAACTGTAGACGTTGACGAGCTGACTGTAAGTTAGAAACCTTATGATACTAATCTTTGTAACGCATATGCTCATATAGTAATAGACTAGAAATGCTAGACTGCTGCTCTAAACTTCTACCTCTCCTTTTCGCGTCAAATGCGAGCATGAGCTTTCTTAGATGACTTTTAACTGCTTAAGAAGTCAAGCTTTAAGGATCCACATATGTAATTTAGGACACATGAATGTTCTGCTTTTTGATTTGTACCGAGTTAATTCTATGTAGAGGAATTCAAAGATAAAAATGAGGTAATTTGTGTGCATGGATTGCAGGAATTGAGTACTTCATGGGGTATCAACGCCACGCCAACATTCTTTTTCCTTAAAGAAGGAAGAACAATAGACAAACTTGTGGGGGCAAACAAGGAAGAACTCCAGAAGAAAGCAGCTGCAGTGACTGATCTTACAATTAAGTCACAATAATAACTGATTTTATAGCATGTCAAATTTCCCTTTGTTTTTGTTGTTATACATTCTCTTAAAAATATCAAATCCAAACTTAGCAAGTAAAACAGTTTCCTAGTACCTTAGCTTGTGAAGCATTGAAACTCATCAATATGAACCTTTTGTTTAGTTTTGGAAGTTTAAAATCATTTAATCAATAATTGAAGGTAGACGTTTTGGATCACTATTCTGCAGTACAAGGTAAAATATTTGGTTGGTATTTTTACTCATGCGGGAAGATCAACTAGAAGAAAGAATGCCCTTCTTCAGTTTTTTTGTGGACTTAACCAGAGTACTTGGAAAGTTTTTAGAAGCTTCAGATACGAAAAAACAAAGTAGATGACAAAAACTATGGAAGAAGAGGGAGAGATGAACTAAGCAAGCATGAGATACATAGGATATTTTGAAGAATATCCAAGCGGATAAAACATCGTATTAAAGCAAAATAACATTGATCAATCAAGCCGAGCCAAATTGTGCATTTCAAGACACCAACATCTTTTGGTCACAAACAGCAGCTTTTATAATTAATAGTATCCGTTGTCTACAATGGAATTTCTTGTGTACCAAGCAGTATATACCTCAAAAACTTCCAAACAATACGGAGGAAACTACAATCTTGGTCAGCTCAAATTCCTTTCCTAATCACCTTACATATATATATATGTCACCCTCTATCCGTTACTCAAAGCTCCCCGGACTCCAATCAATGGCGGACCAAGGAGGTAGTGCCACTACTCAAACTCAAGCTATCTTCTCTGCTCTTGACAATGCCAAGACCCAACTATACCATTTCAAGGCCATTGTCATTGCTGGTATGGGATTCTTCACCGATGCTTATGACCTCTTCTGCATCAGCGCCGTGACGAAGCTCATCGGCCGCCTTTACTTCCCCAACCCCACCGGAAAAGACCCCGGAGCTCTCCCTAGACAGGTCAACAATGCCATAACAGGGGTCGCCTTATGTGGGACCCTGGCAGGGCAACTCTTCTTTGGCTGGCTCGGTGACAAGCTAGGCAGAAAAAGGGTCTACGGACTCACATTAGTCACCATGGTCGGCTGCGCTCTAGCCTCCGGCCTCTCCTTCGGCCACTCGGCCAAACACGTCATAACGACCCTGTGCTTTTTCCGGTTCTGGCTCGGCTTCGGTATCGGCGGCGACTACCCTCTCTCGGCGGTGATCATGGCAGAGTACGCCAACCAAAAAACCAGAGGAGGGTTTATAGCGGCTGTCTTCGCCATGCAAGGAGTCGGAATCTTGGTGGCCGGGGCCGTCTCCATGGCGGTCTCCAAGGCCTTCTTGGTGGCCTTCCCTGCTCCGGAGTTCCGAAACGACACCGTTTTGTCGACTCAGCCGGAAGGAGACTACGTTTGGAGGATCGTCCTGATGTTCGGAGCAATCCCGGCGGCTCTGACTTTCTATTGGCGGCTGAAAATGCCGGAAACGGCGAGGTACACCGCCTTAGTTGAAGGAAACCACAAAAGGGCAGCCGCTGACATGGCCAAAGTCCTTGCGAAGGACTTGAATTTTGACCAAGAAGATCATAACCCTTCGGTTCAAAGAAGAGAAAGCTCTGCTTCTAGTCCAAACTCTGTTTACGGCCTCTTCTCGAGAGAGTTCGTAAGAAGGCATGGGCTTCATCTCCTTGGCACAGCAACCAGTTGGTTTCTGCTAGACATTGCTTTCTACAGTCTGCAACTAACCCAGAAAGACGTTTATCCAGCCAGTGGGTTGTTGCAAAAAGCGTCCGCCATGAACGCCATAGAAGAAGCTTTCAGACTCTCAAAGGCGATGTTTGTAATAGCTCTAGTAGCAACGGTTCCCGGGTACTGGTTCACTGTCTTTCTTATCGACAAGATCGGACGGTTCCCAATCCAGCTCGGCGGGTTCCTACTCATGTCAATCTTCATGGCCATTCTCGGATTCAAGTACGAGAGTCTCAGGGGAGACACTTGCGGAGACAAGGATCCCAAAAAAGACTTCTGTAATGGCAACACAACGTTGTTCACTCTCTTTTACGGACTCACATTTTTCTTTGCCAACTTTGGACCAAACAGCACCACCTTCATCGTCCCGGCTGAGCTTTTTCCGGCGAGGTTCCGGTCCACGTGTCATGGCATATCGGCCGCGGCGGGGAAAGCCGGCGCCATAATTGGAGCTTTCGTTGTTCAGAGCTACGCTCATGAAGTAGAGGGTGTGAAAAAGGCTATAGTGGCCCTCTCTGTAGTGAATTTGCTTGGGTTTTTGTGCACTTTCTTGGTGCCTGAAACTAAAGGCCGATCGCTCGAGGAGATTTCAGGCGAAGATAAGGGTCTTAGAGGTAATGGGGTTGTGGCCAATGGAGATGACAACACCAGAGACTCTACTCATGTTGACAAAGTTCCAGAAAAAGAAGATGTGGTTTAGTACTCAAGCAATGCTGTGTGTAAGTGTGTTAGATAATAAGGGTGATAATTAATAAACCATGTCTTACGTGGACGGGTGTGTTAGTTGGTGAGTGAGTGATTATAATTAATAAACTATGTGCTATTTGGGTTCCCTAAAGTGTAATAATAATTATTCGACAATAAATCGATACGTCAATTAATATTGGTATTAGCCCTTAGTATTACTCTTATTTTTCAAATTACTAGTAATTTAGAATAAAAAAAGAAATGAGCATGATGATTTGTGTCTAATACATGCTTTGATTAAAAGACATGATTTGATACTTATTTTAGAGGAATGCTATAAGAAATTATAGTAACGTGTTAATCAGTTATTCAAAAATCAAAATTTCCTTGACATAGAAATTCAGTGACACTCAGGTCCTTTACACCCCCTCCCCCCCGGTGATGTAAAGTGACAGCAGAAATGACTCTTTTTAAATAAATAAATAAATAAATATATATATATATATAAAATAAGGACATCTCTATAGTAAAGACGTCCCTACGTAAGGCCCTGTCTATACACTGTGTGATGGGAATCTGTGTATAAATAGATTTCCCACAGATTCACATCAAACGGTGTATAAATAGGGACCCTATGTAAGGACGCTCTTGTTATAGCTGCCTCTATAAAATAAAATTAATATTTTTGAAATCAAGAATTGAAAGGAAAAAAAAAAACTTCCTCCTCCAATTTCTCTATGGTCTTCTCTCCCTCAGAGACTAACAAACCTAGAACTTTACTTCTTTTTTTTTTTTTTTTCCACTTATTCTCTGTCTCCTCCCTCAAACTCTATTCTCTTCTCACAAACACAATAAATCTAGAAAGAAAATACTTGCAAAGAAATATATATATATATAGTTGCCAATCCGGTAGGTATTTTCTTTTTTACCTATGTATAAGTATTTTTTTTCTAGCCGTTGGATCATCATCTAACAATAATCTAACGGTTAAAATGAGATGCATAAAAAGACGTGTATTATTAATGTTTTTCTCTCTCCTACTTTTTAATATGAAAAAATGTACAAAAAAATTTTTTATTGGCCCAATTGATACCTATATATAAGTAAAAAAAAAAAAAAAGCTACTGGTACCCATATATATATACATGCCTTTGACTTGGGCTCTATGCTTTTATGCCCACACAACACTCACTGCCCCCGCTTAATTTTTATTTATTTATTTTCAAAAGCTGGATATAAATTAAATTTTTTTCTCTAGCTTGCCCCCTACTAAGATTTTTTTTTTTATAACTACTATGTCCTATAAAATGTAAATTGTCACATTTAGTCCACTCAGAACCCAAATACATTTTAACTTTCATTTTTTTTAATTTTCGAAACCAGAAACTGGGGAAAAAAATTATAATTGGAAAGACTTCATTATTCATATGTATTCTAAATTTTCTTTCCTTTATAGGAATACAAAAGTGAAGACAATATCTTCATGAGGAAAGAAATTCAATACAAAAGAATCAGATTTTTGGTCGAATTTTTAAAAGATGCAGCATATGTCATTTGGATCAATGTTATATTAAAGTTTCAGTTACCTTTTTTGTCTTTATTTAATTTTAAATGTAAGTACGTCCTAACTCTGCCTGCCACTGCCCCCACTAAGAAACTATAAGTATAACATCAAACATCTAAGCAAATGAATACCAAATGAGATTTCTTCAGCACAATTATTTTTACTTTTTTTTTAAAATAATGTGAACGTGCTAGGAAAATGAAAAAGACAACTGTGTGTATTTTTTTTTCTTTAATCTCTTACTTTTATTAATTTTTCAATTTACAGAATCTGTTTTAATTTTTCTTATTTTTATTTAACGGCAAGTGAGTTATTTTTTTAATGTCAATTAAACAAGAACTAAGAAAAAGGACTTATTGGCACCAAATGATCACTATGTAAAGAATTAAGGGCTCTTAGTTGCCCAAACGCTAGGAATTTTCAAGAATGTGTCAATTACATGAGGGATAATTACAGACATCTCACCTTTCGTTCAGTTTATTATTAATTCAATTATTAATATATCATCATTTTCCTTCAGATTCAAAATTTGCGTCAAATTCAAACCCTCTTTCTGCTTCGAACACCAATTCTGTAAAAATGAATTAGCAAATACCCTTTCGGGTTGAAACGAGTATATTTGAAAATTCATTGTAATTTGAACTTAATTAAACAAGTTAATGTTTTAATAATTCCATTTCTTAAGCATGTTTTGATGTATTACTTAAAACCCCGCACATCCTGCAACCACTCGTGTGACGTGTCTTCCCCTTATTAAGAGTTCTAGTGGGGATAATTAGGAATCCCGGTATAGTAGGACCTGTTTGGCATAATTTCTAAAGATCTTTTGAAGTCCAAAAGTTACTTTTGGAGGGTGTATGAATGAATTGTCAGAAGATCTTCTTTTAATAAGAAGATCTTTTTAATCAAGCATGGACCCACTAGTTATTCTAAAAAGTTATCCCAAACGGGCTCTAAGAATTGTAGTCTAACTCGACAAACTTCTTTGATAGAAGTATACATATATATATATGGTTGCCAATCCGGTAGGTATTTTTTTTTCTACCTATGTGTAGGTATTTTTTTTTCTAGCAATTGGATCATCATCTAATAATGATCTAATGGCTAAAATGAAATGCATGAAAAGACGTGCATCATTAATGCTTTTTCTCTCTCCTATTTTTTAATATAAAAAAATGTGTAAAAAAAATTTTCATTGGCCCAATTGATACCTATGCATAGATAAAAAAAAAAATACCTACTGGATTGGTGCTCATATATATATATATGTTGCCAATCTGGTAGGTTTTTTTTTTTCCTACCTATGTGTAGGTATTTTTTTTCTAGCCATTGGATCATCATTTAACAATGATCTAATGACTAAAATAAAATACATGAAAAGACGTGCATCATTAATGCTTTTTTTCTCTCCTATTTTTTAATATAAAAAAGTGCAAAAAAAATTTTCATTAGTCCAATTGATACCTATGCATAGGTAAAAAGAAAAAAATGCCTACTGGATTGGTGCCCCATATATATATATATATACATACAAATGATTTAAGCATCCCTTTCCTCTCAAAAAAGAAAAATAAAAAATAAGGACTTAAGCATCCCATTCCCATCTAACCAATTTGCTTTATTATTGTTTTTCATTCAAGAAAGCAGCTCAAAAATCCTTTCTGTGAATTTTCTATTTCGACAACAATGTTGACAGGTATGTATCTAGTATTTTCCTTACTTTGATATCATGCATGCATCGGTTAGGTTTAGCGTTCGTGAGACAGTGAGAAATTTTAGTAAGAAATTACTTTTCGATCATTATTAGATATGAAGCTTAAATTTTGCATGTATGATCACTTTTAGTCTTTTACATATTCGTTTACCACATGCTTAGACTCCATTATATTTTTTAAATTGGATCGTCATGAGACTGATAGATTATATTATTTTAATTTTTTTTAACCTAACACAAATATCTTTTTGTATTTATATATGATCACTTTTACATATGTGTTAATTAAAAGATTTTTTTTTTTTTGGATAGATTGGGCAGAGCTTCCAAAACATCTAGTGGATTCAATTTTGGAGAAACTGGAATCCTCCATAGACTATTTGCGCTTTGACGTTGTTTGTAGATCATGGCATTGAGCAGTAAATGACATAATTAGATGCATTGAAATTTCATATGATCACCAAATTCCAGTGCTTTTAGTCCCCACTGAAGAAGATCATGCATGGAGTATATACAATGCTATGGATGACAAATTCTCAAAGTTAAAAGTATCAATTCCATATGGTAAGCGATTTAGTGGCTCCTCAAAAGGATGGTTGACCACTATAAACAAAGACTACACGTTAACGCTATATAAACCTTTTTCTATGCTTGATCAAGCAAATAGTGCTCACGCAAGTATTTGCCTTCCACGTCTCTTTCCTCCTGATGAATATGAGCTAGAACCTCAATTACCTCCTCAGCTAGAAAATCCGGAGATAGAAGATGATCCAGTTGAACCAGATGAGGATTTTGGGTCAGATGACAATCATGAGCCATATGACCCTCCTGAACACTGTGATCATCACGTTCAAAAAGTTGTAATAACGGCCGACCCACTAGAAAATGCAAATGAATGCACAATCGTGGTGATATTTGGAGAACGTTGCCAGGTGGCTTTGATTAGACTTGGTAAAGACAAAACATGGACTAAAATTAATTGACTGTGTGCCAATCGACGACATTTTGTATTGTAAGGATCAAATATTTTATGCCCTAAGTTATCTTGGTGAACTTATGTCTTTCGGTGTTACTAAGTCGGGAGATTCAACTGTAGAGTTCATTACTCCCGAGAACCCATCGTTTGAGTGTGATAGTTACACTACCATAACGAGTAGTAAGAGATATCTTGTGGAAGCATATGGAGAACTTTTGCTGGCAGAAAGACATTTTCTTTGGCTAGATTTTGACGAAGAAGAAGGAGAGTGGGTTGAAATAGAAAGTCTTGGTGATGTTGCCTTGTTCTTAGGTGACAATTCTTCCATACCTGTTTTGGCTTCAAATTTCACTGGATGTCAACCGAATTGTACCTACTTCACTCACGACGAAGATGATATGTTCGGTACTTCCAAATAGGGGTGTTCATGGCCGGTTTGGACGGTCTATATCGTCAATCCAGAAACCAATCCGAATGTGCAGTTTGGTCGGTTTACCAATCCGTGCGGTTTGAGTTTGTCGATTCAAAATGGCCAAACTGCACCTACATTTTTGCGGCTAGTTTGGGCGGTTTTCGCGGTTTGAAAACTTAAAAAATTTGAATTAATACAATATCAACTAAGCTCATATCATAATCATATTTCATCTAAAATATAAAGTTCAAATATAAAACGAAACTATAACATAGTTAAAAGATATAACTAAATTGAAAGTCATAGTAAACTTAAATTTTAGTTACAACTTACAACGTAATCAAATTGAATAGTAAACTTAAAGTATTTAATCTTAAACATATCATAACTATAAGAGTTAAAATCTAAAATATCATAAGAGTCTTAAGTAACATAGTCCTAAATAAGCTAAGAGTAATCATTACTCAATTAGAATGAATGAGCTTAAATTTTTAACTATTAATATACATTTAAAAAAAATACATATATAAATTTATTGGCCGGTTCGGTTTGAATCCGACCGAATTTTTCTAAAACTGAAAACCAAACCGGCCAAGTCGGTTTTCATATTTTCTAATCCGTAACCGGTCATTTAAGAAAAAAAACCGCACGAATTGAGCGGTTTGGATTGGATTGGACGGTTTCCACGGTTTGACAGTTTTTTCGAACACCCCTACTTCCAAACCTTATATTTCTGATATAGGTATGTACGAAGTTGAGAGCCAGAGCTTCAAACTGCATTACTCTATGGAGCCAGCCGCTCTTCTTAAAATGGCTAGCCGACCTCCGATTTGGGTTGTGCCCACACCTAATTTATAAGGATCCCTGATGAGAAGACAATTCATGGCTTTAGGATTTTGTTTTTAATTTTTATTTTGCATTTCTTCCATTTCATCCTGAGTTTGCTGTATAAGGTTTTAGACTTTAACATTTTGAATTTCTACACTAAGCAAGTTTTAGAATTATATACAGTTTCTTGCGTTGTATAACGACTGAAAATTTGTACACGGATTTTTGTTTGGCTAGTTTTTATATCTATGAAGGTTTTCCCACCTAGGAGAAAAAAAATATTTCTGATATACTTTATTAGGGGGGAAAAAAAAAAGTGGGATACATACGATTGTTTTAGGCTTTTAGCACATGATATATACCCTCTACAGTTCTACAGTCGTTTATAGATATGTTCAACAATCTTTTTAGTACCATTTTGTATCATGTACTAGTCAAAGTTACGTGACTTGCACAAATTCAAGAAATTGTATTAAGGTAAAGGGGCGACTTACTGCTGACATAAACAGCCTATAAATACGAATGCGTGCTGTCCTGTCCATATGGTCAAATTTCTCAGGTGATCTTAACGGTCAACCAATTTCAGGGCTGTGACGCTTCTATTCTCGTTGATCCACCAAAATGGTCAAAAAACAATCAACCTTGTGAAATCCATGGTTGTCCTAACCAAGTTTCTTTTCTTGAGCTGGAATCCTCATATTGGCGGCACGTGAGGCAATGGCAACCTCTAAAGGCCCTCGTATAGACGCCCAGACTCCTCAGTCACTCCGACCATGAATTACTTGCCAATGCTCGTCTTCTTCTTCTTCCTCCTCCTTCCACCATTGGAGTCAAAGAAATGCTTCAGATTTTTGCCACCAAAGGAATGTCAATGGAAGAATCTGTTGCCATGTATAATGGGCACTTCTTCCTTCACGTATATATAAACTAAAACACAATATAACTCATATTGACATTTTTTTCAAACAGCTCATATGTATGCATAATGCTCGTTTACGCATGTACACAATGTTATATCTAGGAATATAACACTGTTTGAATATCCACATAGATCGTCTTTATCAGTACCTCAAGATGGTCAAATACGAGGAATGGCACCTGGGTTGAACACGAGCTTTGTGTTGAGTGATCCTAGTCCTACTATCGTACCTACGACATTTGAGTTTGACAATATGTATGAAAGGAAGTCATGGGTTGCTGAGAATGATATGGTGGTAATGGGCCCTCGTACGACACAACTTGTGCGGCGTTTTGGTTTCTGGTTGCGAATAAAGGTGCCGTTCGAAAGAGATAATGCGATGCCGTAGCCTGTAGCCTTTTATAAGGTGTTTGTGATAATATTCATAAGGATGCATGGCACCTTACGTACTCTGTTTTAGTTTATTTTTTTATATTCTTCGTCTCCCCCCCTCTAATAGCCATAGTTTATATTTGATTTTTATTGGTGGTGTTTGTAATGTTGCTAGTGACATTATAGTCAGTGGGGGCTCAATTTTACTTTTTTTTTTTTTTAAAAGAACACTTAATTGTTCAATAGAACTTAATTTTTAAATGTATTAATAGTTTTTTAACCTAAATTATACACTAAGTCGGCTCATTCAAAAATAGAGAAAAAAATTATAAAATAGCTTGCTCCCACGGAATAGATAAAATGCAAATTTTGTCCCCACTAAATAATAATCCCAGCTCCATCCCTCACTTATAATATGATTTTTTTTCCCTGACGAACACTTGTAATATGAATTGACTTCTCTAGTTTTTACCTTTTTATTTTTGTTTGTTTCTATTCTGATAATTAATGGTTATGTGGAAATAAGATGTTCGTTAGCACCATAAATTTTATTAAAATATGTTAATTAGATAATTAAACAAAGGAATACTAAATATACTCCTCATGATCTACATTAAATTTAACTTCCCACTCTTCTCAAAAAAGTTTCCATTTTTTTTTATTTTTCATAATTTACGAACTTAAAAAGAGCAACATTGGATTATGGCCGTTAGTACTATTTAATACCTATTTGAGTAGGGACTATAGGGAGTGTACTCTACAACCAACCAACTCTCTAATCTCGAACAACTACTCTTGATCGTCTTTTCCAGCTCACTATCTCCAATCCATATTTCAAGATTCTAACCCCCGTTACCCCAAACATGTCCAAGAAAAGCTCAAAAAGATCAACAAAAGTTGATCAGAGGCCAATCGAAATCAAGCTGCCATACGTTTGTAATTACTGTTGCAACCCCTGGACCCACACAACCCGTTTTGGTGAATAACATCCAACCTACAATCTGATTTTGACCGTCAATCCGTTTTTAACCCGCTATGACTCATATTTTTTTTATTTATATTTTCTTTTTCTAAAACTATTATTGTCTTATTTTAAAATAAATAAATTAGAGGTAATTTATAAACATAATTAATAACTTATAATCCCAAACACTTACATGGTAAAAATTAAGTATATCTATAATAATAGTCATAAACAAATTAAATAAAAAATATTTTTATAATTTAATTATATATATATATTTGTTGGCGAGTCAAACGGGTCAAGTTCGAGTCAAGCGGTTTGACACAAACCCGACCCGTTTTTTTATTTGTGTCAGGCTGGTCAAACCGAACCCGACTCACACCATTTTTCTTCGACTCTAACCTGTAAAAAATCGTGTCGTGTTCGTGTCGTGTTGTCGTGTCGTAACTCGAACTATCACCCCTAGGTAGGGTAGGGTAGAGTGGGGTAGGGTAGGGTGATTTAGTTTATGTAATTGTAGAAAGAGATAGTAAATAGTCAAAAACATGTTCTTCACTCTGCATGGCATTTCCAAAGATTCAATCTTTTCTGGCCGTCTCTATAATATCATCATCATCATCAATCATCACCACGAAGGAAAAAGCATCAGACTACAAAGTTACTTTCTTTTTCACTGGTCTTTTGGATTCTGGGTGTGACATATCAAACTGTTTCTTGTTTCATTAGTTTGCATATATAGCTAAACAATTTTCTTATATTTCTTATGTCTGTGAACCTGTTTGGTTTATAGTAATTAACTTGAATGTAAGTTTCCACTTTATTTCAGAGTTAACTCTGTTCTTCTTTAGTTTTTTAAGCTCGGTGTTCCTTAATTTGTCCTCTTCAGACATTATGGAGAACCTATATTAAGCCATGTCTGTATAGAGGCCTATATTGGTTTATAACATTCTTGGTCAAGTGTACAGGCGAGGATATAGAAACCTAGAAATGGTGGATCCTCTAATTCCGAGCTAGATTGATTTTATTTTATTTTATTTTTCCTTAGGCAAGAATGGTTTACATCAAGTCATGTCAAATAAAATCTATCAACAGAATTCAGCCGTGACACTCTTCAATGTAACTTTTTGTATACATTCCGTCTTTACTTTCTGCTATTTTTAATAATCAGAATCAGCTAACTGAATACATAACTTTTATAGCATGTTAGTCTTAATAACTTGCCACACACCTGATCTAATATTCCAGCTTGAAATGATTTGTTACTTGAACCATTCACAGGCTAGCCGGTCTGACATGCTGCTAGCAAAGAAATCCTATAAAACACTCCTCTTAAGGGAAGGACATGCTGCAGTTCTGACATAACTGAATCTCTTAAAGGGGTTTTCACTGAATTTTGGACTAGAAGCTGGAGATTCCACCAAGGCCATTTTGGTCCAGTGTTCCTCAAAGTTGGCCACGCAAAGCTTTCCAGCAACTTTGGGAAGAAAGCTTGGCTTGATTTTCCGAGCCTCCAATTTTGTCCAGTTGATTGTATAGAACCATTTGTGCTTTTTTACGTCCGCACTACCATTTGGTCCGTTGCCAAGGCGCCTGCTTGCATCTTTTTGAAGAAACTGAAAACAAAAAAATTACACAAAATAAGTCAAAGGAACTTTAAATTAGTGGCTGAGTTTGATGTATAGTGTATTGCTTATAAACATATCAAAAGGCAAGACCAGAAGTCGTTTACTTACCCCTTTCAATAGTGAATGTGCTTCACTGGTCAAAAATGCTGGCAGCTTGATCTTGTCTTTTACTATCTTCTCCTGTATTTTCTGTCTGTTTCCACCAGTAAATGGAGGCTGCAAGAACAGCAACAATAATTAGATGTGTTCCATAAGGTAATAAAGATAAGTCAATATGGTGATCATCATTAATATTCTGTTGTTCTATATGATTCTCAGAACGTGACAATTAATAGCCAAGAACATGTCTTATCTCACATAACTTAAACTTGTATAGCATTATAGTGCAGAGCTACCTTCCCAGTGAGCATTTCATAAAGGAGAATCCCTACGCACCACCAATCCGCAGCCTTGTCATGGCTCCGCCCCTGAACAATCTCCGGCGGCATATACTCTAAGGTTCCACACACAGAATTTGATCTCATATTATTCGCATCAAATTGTTTTGCCAGGCCAAAGTCAGTCAACATTACCTGGAATCAAGCATGAAGAAAACCAAAACATGGAAAGAATTTTGGATTAGGTAATGGTAAGTTAAACATAAAGGAGGACACACATGCAGTATTATGGGGTACTAAGTTTCGTGATCTTACATGGCCATCGGCATCNTATGCCATTCTCATGAAGATGTGAAACAGCGGAAACAATCTCAGCAGTGTAAAGACGCGCCAAATCCTCTCTGAAAAGAAAAATGTCAAGATTAAACAAACGGCTCCATGCTGAAATCATAATGCATCAGAAATCATATCTAACCAATAAACAACTCTACCTTAACAGGCCTTGGTGATAAAGTTGAAAGAAAAGGTGCCCACCATTGATGAAATCTAGCACAAGGTACAATCTATATTTGGTCTGCAAAAGAGATAAGTTTTCATGTTACAATCCATATAACAAGAAAAGCTAATTGATCACAGCTCCTGGTTAAGTTAATCCAACCACAAAGAATCTAGTTTAGGCTGTCACTGAATAAATATCTCGAAAGCTGTAAAATCAACTTTCACTATAGTTTGACTTGGCATGACATTACCTGAAATGAGTATCTGAGCTGCACTATGAAGGGATGATTCACTTTTGCTAGTATATCCCTCTCTGATTTCACGTACTTGGCAAGATTTTTCTCCAAAATCTTATCCTTCCTTATGACCTTCATTGCATAAATTTCAGAAGTACCACTCCTCCTCACCTGATAAACCTTTCCAAAAGCGCCTTGACCGACAACCTTCAGAACTTCAAAATCTTCGAGTCCCACACTCTGATGTTCTGGATGCAGATCATCATCAGAGGCAGGATCAGTATGCTTCTCCAATGAATCATACTCTGTCTCATATAAAGTGAGCTCGTTCACCAACTTATTAACACAAGTTATGGGACCCAACAAGGATTGGGAGTGGCTGTAGATAACAGCAGAGTCACCAGATATTGCTTCCAATGAAGGTTGACCCGGAAGAGGACCAAAAATATCAGAAAAGTCCTCAGGAAGTCCGGCTGGAAGAAGCACCTTCTCAATGTGGTTCCTGGCTAAGCATGCTACTTGAGATGACACCATCTTGTTTATGATGGTAATGTGTACGCTTCTGCTTACAAAATATCCATTACTACAGATGGAATTCTCCAAAAGACTCGAAAATCCGAACCGACGACGATGGACGCCTAACAATTGCCTTGAGTAACTCGAAGTTTTGGTAGGAAATAGGAGTTCCCACAAAGAGTTTATCTCCACATTTGAATGAAAATATGGAGATAGAAGTACTCTTTGAATTCATTAATATCAAACTGAAAGTGCTGTATTTCAAGACGACAAAAAAAAAAAAAAAAAAAGGGATAGTTAGTTCTTTCTAGCCAAAAAATCCAAACCATCTGTCCATAACCTTAGGAAAAATAAACCAAAACATTCTATAAATAATTAGCTTAAAATTGATAACTGGGTATCTTCTTATTTAAAGAATGTTCTTAACTAACTTAAAACAATGATTGATCACATATATAGAAGTCTTTCACAGGACTTATCAAGCATCGGACTTAAAACAATTTTATAGAGCACATGATCTCTTGACTCTTTACCATAAACAATTCGAATAAGAAATTTTCCTTTTCAATAAGAATTGATAAATAAATTTATCGAAAACAAAAAAAAAAAGATCTAACCAGGCTAAACAACAAAAAAAAAAAAACTAAAAAACAAAAACAAAAACAGGATTGAGACTGAACCTTAATATGGAGAATACGATGAATAGAATAGAACAGAGATGCTCTGAGGTTTGAGCAAACCGGGGAGTGAAGTTACGTTATATAGGCTTGGGTTTAGAGGGTCCCTTCGCCGCGTATGTTACCACTAATCCGGATTAAGCCATTAAGGTAACCTTCCAAAATTATATTGCTTTACGTATATGCCAAATTCTTATTCCTGTACACATGGCAGGTTCTTATTGGTGCATCTCCAGAGACTGACGTACAGCCCATTTAAATGTTATATATACCTTCTCTCAAAAAAAAATGTTATATATACCTGTTGGGCTCTCATTCGTACCCGTCATTGACTCATCGCAAAGCCTTCTTCAAGTTCCGTACGGAATATGGGAATATGAAGGGCTTCTTTTTCGGATTTATTTCTAATTTTTTATTTAAATAAATTTAAAGTAGAAAAAATTTTATTTTGATTTTTAATTTTCATAAACGAGGAATATGTTTGACAAATTTTATTTTACTATTTGTTTTCAAAAATAATAAAGTGCAAATAATCAAAAAGAAAGTCATATAAATTTATATTTGTGTATATATATACATATATGTATGTATATACTTGTGTATAAATATTTATATGCTCTCTTATTTTTTAAATTTATTTTAAAAACTAAAGGTATTACAAATTTTTTTTTACCACCTTTTTTTTGAAATTTTTTGAAACAGCTTTTAGAAAAAAAAACAAAAATAAGTTGTCAAGCAAACTTCCAAATTTTTTTTCTATTTTTCTATTTAAAAAACAAAAAATAGAAAATAAAAAGTGAATCCGGCAAGCAAGCCCGAAGTAATTTTTTTTTTCCTAATATAATTAATTGGGATCCTACTTTGGCTTTGTACCAAACTAAGTTTTTTTTGAAAAAGTTCATAAATATTCGTTTTTAAAACTATATTTTCATAAATACATGTTTTTTATTTTTATTTTATAAATACTTGTTTTTATACCCACTTTTTTAGAAATGTAGACTCTCACTGTTTTACATACCGTGTTCTACATTTCATGAATAAAAATTATATAAAAAATTAGCATATATTTAAAATGTATTCCATAGGTCAAATTTATAATAAAAAATATAAACAGTGATAAACATTTACATTGTAAATTTATACCATTCATATTTTATACATGAAATGTGTACCTCATGCATAAAATTTATATTGTAAATATGGACCACTCATATTTTGTATATGAAATGTGGACCAAAAAAATAAGTATTTTTGAAAGAAAAATTAAAAACATGTATATATGAAAATAAGTTTTAAAAATGGGTACTATGAGTAAATTTCTCCTTTTTTGGGTTTTGAACTTCAAAATCATAGTGTTACCACAAATAAAAGACTCATAAAATATATTTCAAATTCAAAGTGTTAGTAGTCCTACTCCTGCGCCCTCACTAGGATACGCTAATCGAATTAGGGAATAAATTAGTTGTATACCACTTTTATTTCCTCATTAATTAAATCTACCACCATACTACTTTTTTAAAATGAATTCTTGATGAATTTTTGACGGATTCTTGACGATTTTGATGGATGCTTGATGAATTCTTGACATTTGCAGCGATCTTGACAGGTTCTTGATGGATTCTTGACGGATTCTTGACAATCTTGATGGATTTTTGACGGATTATTGACAAATACTTGATATCAGTGGTGATCTTGATATATTCTTGATGGATTCTTAACGGATTCTTAATGAATTGTTGACAGATTCTTGACTAATTCTCTCTCAAAAGTGGTAGAATCTAATAGTGGTGGTAAATTTAGTTAAACATTTGAAAAAAATAGTAATTGTCTACTTAACCCCGAATTAGGTTGGACATAATATAAAGTAAATAAGTTGTCATACAACTTTAGCCTTTAAAGTCATATTTACTTGTTTATAAAAAAAGAATTCTAAAGAGTTTGTAGATGAATGATAAATAGGCTGACAATTTTAACTCCGAATTGAAAATTGCATTTCATTTTTGACATGTATAAATATAACAAGAGCAATGAATATGTGGATTTCATGCTAATCCATTTAACCCAAAATAATCTCCATAACACGTTTACTTAAATGGATCGGTTTCACTTTTGTTGACAAAATATTATTCTAAATGTAATTCTAATTTATTTTAAATGTGTTTTTATTTGACTTAGTATATCGTTAGATTAGAGCAATTATGTTATTTTATGCTTAAATATATAAGTAAATAGATGAATAGATATGAAAAAAAAAGGTTCTCTTATGTTTATTTATATTATGATTACTGGAGTCTCATAGCATTACTTTATTAGTGAAAATCTATACGAGCAAAATCCTATAGTTCCATGGTCTTGCTTCGCTCAAAGTGTCAAATATATATACATATATTCAACACCATTTCAGCATGTATTTTTTTTTTTAAACCCATCTCTATATATTTTTATTGTCCAATTAAAATTTATCATGTACATCTTTTCATTATAAAAGATAGAGAGAGAAATAACATTAAATAATGTGCACATCTTTCTAACTACTTAAATTACTATAGTCATTAGATAATTAAGCCACAATATCTCGCATCACTCAAGAATCAAATATATATAACATAATCTTCGGGTGGTACAAGAGAACAAATTCCCATAGTTCCCTAGTACCACATTGCTCAAGAGTCAGATATAGTCTATATCAGAGTGTATATAAATGTCAACCATAGTCTATATAAAAGTATATGTAAATCTTTGTGTAGATACAAGACAGAAAAATCTATAATCCCACATTGTTTAAGAGTTATATATAGTCAAATATAATCTAAATAAGTCCAATGGGAGTGAAATTTTTGTAATCCTCCCAACAAGATAGAACCAAATGGCATTCTTCGTGTTTTATCCAATTTCTCGTGTGTACTATGAAACAATAACTTTGTCATGCTATTTAATGATATTGTGTAGTATTTTTAGGAATTATTAAGAAGAAATTTGATTTTATATAGTAAATTTCAAAAATTTTGAAGAAAAATTACCAGATCGTCAATTTTTTTTTTTCAAAAATTTCTCAGATTTATTGAGAAAAATATCACCTTTGAATGTATTTAGAATTTTTACGATTTTTAAGATTACTTGAAGTAATCAAATAACTTACATGAGATATTTACTCCAAGTTACTTAATTAGTTACCTTAAGTATCTTTGAATATTTTAAATTTTGAAGAGGAAAATGGTACTTTTCTAAATAAATTTCAAAAAAGGTATTTTTTTTTTAAAAAGAACTTTTTAAAATGGTATTTTCAAACTACAATTGGGATATTTCATCTGGAATAGTCCATCTGGTATTCTTTTTTAATTTTAGACTTCAGGCCTGTATTTCATTAGAAGCCTAATTTTGACCATATTTGAAAGCCTGTGTTGAAGTATGGGTGTGGATGTAAATAGGGTGGGTGAGACCGATTTTTCAATTACTATCCACGTCCCTTTTATCTTTTTCCCTTCCCATCGCACTAATAATCATTTATTCAATGATAGAACAATTTCAGAGAATCTGCATCAGGATAGCAGTTTCCTTGAGAAGCACCATTACCTCAATTTAATATTGACAACTGTTGATACCAAAAGTTAGTATAAGAACGGGGTTATTACTTTTTGAAGAAAACTAAAGACTAAAGGGAGAATAGGGGAGAAAATGATGAACACATGGATTTTAGAGTGGTTCAACTTTTTGAACAAAGTGCATACGTCCACCATAATCGGTGTTATTTTCACAGTATACTGGTTACAGGAGAGCTTTCAGTTGTCCTTTTCTCTGCTCAAGAGCCTTGTATTTATAGGCCTGAAGAGATAGATTCCTACTACAGATGAGATCTTTTCAAATATTAAAAAAATTATAAAAAGATTACAGTAAATACGAATTTGAATTCGTATTTATCCCCCCCAAGATCTAGTAAAATCTTTATTTGAAATATATCCCTTAAATTTCAAATCCAAATCCTAATATCTTGGAAACTTGAATTTTAGATGGAGAAAATCTCGGGATCAAAATCTGTGAATTTGATTGTATAACAAATACCCCCCAGTTCTTAGTGTTACTCTATGCAGTAAGAACTTTTTTGCTTTCTCGATCTGCTTGGGCTGCTTCTTTCTACAAGGTGAAGGAAGGTGTCAAACCACCACTTCTTTATCCGTTTATACTTGTTGTAAGCTGATAATAGGGGTCAAATTAGGAGGTCGAATATTTTTGCTGAGCTGATGTTCTTTAGGAATATCTTCTTCGTCGAATTTTTCCCGACATTGCTTGCATTATACTTAAGAAAATTGTATTTCCCTTTGCTTTGCAAGCAGCTTGATTTTTATATATACTTGAAGAAAGTGTTTATCCTTCATAGTATAAAACAAGCAGTTTGACTTGGTCACAATTTTGTTTAAAAATTACTTCGTTTTAAGGCTAAGACCTTCAATTTATCATTGAGGGCTTAATCTTATTCTAGTACTTATCACGATTTGACTACCTTGAACATGGCAGCTTTTGAATCTCCAGTTTTTCAATCTATTCAAGCACCCGAACTTTCGAACAAGCGTTAATTCGGATACGCGATCACATGTACTCAAACTTGTGCATTCTTTGAACACATGAACTGGTTTATACGATCTTTAATCGAACCATAGTACTAGAACATGAAGGTTTGTGTTTCACTACACATGCCCCCTTAGTTTCGAGGTGATAAGATAGCTAGAAACTAACTATTGAAGGAATTTTTATTTAGATAAATTCAAAGAATGAACTTATCATTGTTCGAGTAGAATTGATACAATAAAAAAGAAAAATATATAGGACTTATTGGTAATACTTTCTAAGGTGCTCAGCATTCCAAGCTCGGGATAGCTCATACCCGTTCATTCGAGCAAGCTTGTAGGTTCCAAGAAAATTCTCTTGGGTGATCTCGTAAGGTCCTTCCCAATTTGGACCGAGGGCTCTAGCTCCTCGTTCTTGGGTATTGGGCATTATCCTTCGTAAGACTAGGTCGCCTTTTTTGAACCGTTTCTCTCGGACTCGTGAGTTGTAATACTGAGCTACCCTCTGCTGATATGCTACAACCCGTATTTGTGCCTGCTCGTGTTTTTCCTACAGAAGGTCTAGATTTGCTTGTAGTAGCTCATGGTTTGTTTCCTGGTTATAAGCTTCTACTCTTTCAGTTTCTACTTCAAGTTCAACTGGTATTCTGCTCCATACGTCATTGAGAACGGAGTCTCATTTGTTATAATTCGAGTAGTTATTCTGTAAGCCAGAGTACTTTAGGGAGTTCGTCGAGCCAAGCCACTTTAAGTTTTTCGAGCGTAGTTTTTAGATTCTGCTTAAGTATTTTGTTGATTGCTTCGACTTGACCATTGCTTTGAGGATGAACAACAACGCTAAAGCTCTTCGTAATACCATACTGTTCGCAGAATTTTTTTATTTCACTACTCTCGAACTATGTGCCATTGTCTGACACGATTTTTTTTTTTTTGGAACTCTGAACTTATACATAATGGATTTTGTGATGTATCCTACGATTTTGCTAGAGGTGATGGAAAATAAAGGTTCAGCTTCTACCCATTTGGTGAAGTAATCAACAGTGACCACTGCATACTTGGCTCCTCCTCGACCAGTTGGAAGCGACCCAATCAGGTCAATTCCCCAGACTGCAAAAGGCCATAGAGAATTCATTGTGATTAATTCAGTTGGTGGTGCTTTCTGAAAATGGGAGAAACGCTGACATTTGTCACATCTTTGTACATAGTCCATCGTATCTTTTTTCATCGTCGGCCAGTAGTACCCTTGAAGCACAGCTTTTCTTGCCAGTGGCTACCCCCCAGAATGGTTACTGCACACTCCCTTGTGAATTTTTCTAAGAATCTGGAGTGCTTCTTTATTGTTTACATAACAAAATAATGAGACCGAGAAGCCTCGTTGATGTACCTTGTCATTGAGTAGGATGTATGGAGCAGCTCAATACTTTATCTTTTAGGCTTCTTCTTTTCCAGCAGGCAGCTCGCCATCCTTTAAGTATGAATAAATAGGGTCTATCCAGGACAACTTCTTTTCATCGAGCGCAAGTACAGATTTCTTTTTTCAATGCTCGGGGTCTCCAGGAATTCTACAGGGATTACATCGAGCAGGTCTGCATCCTTTGTTAAAGCGAGCTTCTACAAGGCGTCAGTATTAGCATTTTGTGCCCATGGGATCTGGTGAACCTCGGCTTTCGCAAATTGTGTGAGGAGTTCTCGAGACTTTGCTAAGTAGGATACCATCTTGGTACCACGAGCTTCGTACTCCTCATTTATTTATCTAACGACCAGTTGTGAATCATTATAGATTGTAATGAAATCGACCTTCATTTCTCTTGCTAACCTTAGATTAGCGAGCAATGCTTCATATTCAGTCTCATTGTTCGAAGCCTTGAACCCGAAGTGAAGAGCACAGTGAATCTTGTGCTCGTCTGGGCTGATTAACATTAACTCTGCTCTTGATCCTTACTCGTTTAATGAATCGTCCACGAACAACTTCTATATAGCTATGTTCTTAGCTTGTTCTGGCGTAGTCTCTTCTGGGTGATATGTAAATTCAGTTACGAAATCAGTCATAGCTTGTCCCTTGATGGCAGTTCTAGGAACAAACTTTATCTCGAACTAGCTGAGTTCAATCGTCCATTTGAGGAGACGACCTAATGCCTCAGGCTTTTGGAGGACTTGCTTCAGAGGGAAGTTAGTTAGTATGTGGATGAGGTGAGCATGAAAATACGGCCTTAGCTTTCTCGAACTCATAACCAAGGCATAAGTGAGCTTCTCTATCTCTGGGTAACGAAGTTCGACTTCGAGCAGTCTCTTGCTCGTATAGTAGATGGGATATTGCACTCCTATTCTTCTCGCATTAATGCCGAACTGATCGCATGTTCCAAAACAGCGATGTACATGAAAAGCACCTCGTTATTCACAGGTTTGGAAAGCAAAGGAGGTTTACCAAGATGAAGCTTCAGTTGTTAGAAGGCTTGCTTGTACTTTTCGGTCTATTCGAACCTTTTGGTTTTTCGCAGTGCATCAAAGAAAGGAATGCATTTGTCAGTGGCTCGCGAAATAAATCTACTGAGAGCTGCCACTCTCCCAGTTAGGCTTTGTACTTCTTTGGGCTTACGAGGGGACTCCATGTTGAGCAGTACCTAGATTTTTTTAGGATTGGCTTCGATTCCTTGCTCGTTCACTATATATCCCAAAAAATTTTTCGAGGTGACTCCGAAGGCACACTTTAGAGGATTGAGCTTTATGCGATAATGCCTCAAGAATTTGAACATCTCCTCGAGATATCCGATATGATCGACTGCTCGCTTCAATTTCACAAGCATGTCGTCCATGTAGACCTCCATTGATATTTCAATCTGATTGACGAACATTTTGTTTACCAGCCACTGGTAGGTTGCACTGGCATTCTTCAAGCCAAAAGGCATGGCCTTGTAATAGTAAAGCCCTCGATTCGTTATGAACAACGTATATTCCTCGTCTGGCCTGTACATCGTGATCTGGTTATAGCCTGAGTAAGCGTCTATGAAGCTTAGTAACTCGTGACCAGAAGTCGCATCAATGAGCTGATCGATCCGAGGGAGAGGAAAGCTATCCTTTGGGCAAACTTTGTTCAGATTAGTAAAATCGACACACGTTCTATACTTGCATGTGGGTTTCTTGACGAGGATTGGATTCGACAGTGAACTCGGGTAGAATGATTCCCGAATAAAGCTATTCTTCTCCAGCTTGTCGACCTCTTTTTTGAGAGCGGCATACTTTTCTTGGTCAAAAGCTCTCCTCTTTTACCGGTCTGGCTTGAAGTCTGGATCAATATTAAGCCTGTGACTAATGACATTTGGGTCAATCCCCGACATGTCTGTATGATTTCAGGCGAAGACATCCAAATTGTCTTTAAAGAATGTTTCGAGCTTTCCATGTAGCTCGTTGCTGAGATTCTTGCCGATCTTCAGTGTTTTAGACTTATCACACTTGTACACTGGGAGTTCAGCGAGCTTCTCAACAAGTCCAGTTTTCTTCTCCTCGTCGATCACACGAGGATCAAGGTTCTCATCAATTAGTCCCGACCTCACTAACTGCTGCTCACACGTCTGGACCTTTTCGACCTTTTTCTCTGCAGTCTTGATGGACTAGTTATAACATTCACAAGCTTCGTGCTGCTCGCCTCACAGATTTCTGATTCTTTCAAAGGTTGGAAACTCCATCGCTAGGTGATGGATCGAGGTGATCTCTTTTAGCTCTCGCAGAGACGGTCTTCTGAATACTGTATTGAAGGCCATTTGCCAATCTACCACGAGGAAGTCGGCTATGACAGTTGTTTGCTAGGGTCGCACTCCCACAGTAAGTGTGAGTTGAATCACGCTCAGGGGCAAGACGCTATCACCGGTGAAGCCGTAGAGTTTAGCTGTGATTGGCTTCAAGTTTTGTATCCCCAAACGTATCTTCTCGAAGGCACTTAAATATAGAATGTCCACTGAGCTCCTATTATCAATCAGGGTTCGGTGGACGAGCATATTGCCAATCTGAACAGTCACGACCAGGGGTCATTGTGTGGATAGTGAACTTTGCGAGTATCTTCTTCCGTGAAAGTTATCAGCTCGTTCTTTCTACAGAAGCTCTTCATCGGACGGTCTTCGAGGTGGTAGACGTTCGTCATTAGAGCTTCTCAAGCTTCACAAACATAATACTTTTAGCTCGTCCTCGAACTCCCTGCGACATAAGGTCCTCCGAAAATGATTCAGATTTCTCCTCGAATAAGATTGTTGCGAGCTGGGGGGCCTGCTCTCTTTTCACCATCCTCTCTTCGGCCGTAGTCTCTTCTCCTTTGATATCTTCCAAGGTATCCCTGCCGGATCAATTCCTCGATCTCGTCCTTCAGGCCATAATAGTCATTGGTGTTATGACCGTTATCGCAGTGGAATCGGCAGTACTTGTTCTAGACCCTCCTTGCACTTTTTCCTTTAATAGGAGGAGGTCGTCTGTACAGGACTCTATCCTCGGTAGCCATTAACACGTTCTCTCTACTATCAGTGAGCTCGGTGTAATAGGTGAACTTAGGAGAGCGAAGGTACCTTCTATCTTCCGCTTGAAGTTTCTTCTCATTTTTTTTTCGAAGAAGATGCGGCCTGCTCACCGTTGCCTTTCCTCTCCTTCTTGTTTTCTTTTTTGTTGGACTCATCGCCTTTTCGATGATCTGCTGATTCTTCCGCGTTCTCAATGCGTATATATTTTTTAACTCTCTAGTAGAAATCTTTCACGTTGGTGCAGTGGAATTTCAGAAGATTTCTCCAAAGAGGTGTTTGGGGGCGGACTCCTCCCACCAAAGCAATCAAGAGTCCTCCTTCTGGTGCCTTAGTCACTTTAGTGGCTTTTTTATTGAACTGATTTAGATAAGAACAGAGGCTCTCGTTTTTTCTTTACTTGACATTGGCTAATGCCAAGCAGGGGGTGGTGTAGGCCCTGGAGGCCTGAAATTAGCAGACGAAGTCTTGGGAAAACTGTTGCCAGGAGGTTATTGATCCCTCCGGCTTATTTTTAAACAACTTTTTCGCTCCTTTTGTGAGTGTAACGACGAAATATCAGTACCGGGCTAGTAGTTGCACTCACTTCAGATCTATAAGATTGTTGAACAAGTCTAGGTAGTTGCGAGGGTCCGTCTTTCCCTCGTAAGGAGTGATAGTTGGCATCTTGAAGCCATCGGGTAAGGGGGCGTCCTGAGTCTCAGGTGGGAAGGGCGAGTATTCCCCTTCTACTTGATACTCCTCGCGAGCAATCAGGTGGTTTAGCTTGTTTCGCATATGAGCTACTTCTTGAGCAAGCTGATCATCGACTGGAACCAAAGCAGTCGAACACCTGGTGGTCGCAGTCTGCGATGTACTCGCTCTTCGCTAGTTCAAATGATCACGGAGATCATCTCCTTGTTCCCAATCTAAGTCTCCTACTGCTCGGCCAACTCTCTCAAACACACTGTATGTGGCATGCGACCTGACAAATTCAGGTCGTTAACCCTCTCGAGCATTTTCCCGACGTAGTCTCGGGGGAGATCTCTTGTTTTTGCCCTCTGCCTGATCTGGCTGGCTTCAAGAGCATCTCTATGGTCATGAGTTCTCGAACTCTCTAGCACACGAACTCTCGAACTCATTGAACGAGGCTCCTCGCGATCTTGTTATCTGGCGAGCTGATCGCGACCTTGAACATGGTCGTGTTGCTCAGCTACCCACATCGTAATCTCTAGCTACTCGTTCTGAGGCTGGTTTCATGCTTCAGAAGATTTTGGATTGAGTTGACAGTAGCTCGCACCTCATCTAAAGTCTCCTCTTGTTGAAGTTGTCTGGCCTATAGCTCGGCCATCTCTACAGCTCGATCAACATCGTTTATGGGCTCTTTTCCAGGTCACCTCTTGGCTTCGCCTTGAATCGTGCCAATGGTATCGTGGCTCCGGACAGTTTCTGTGCGGTTGTTTATCATGACAGCAACCTCAGATTGCATCGACAGGTCTCCATATGGACAAGTTATGATTTGGCAGCAGCAATATCTCCAGTTTGGGAATTGTGGCCTCTTATCATCATCATATTTTCGAATTCAATAAAACTGGAAAAAATAGTGTCTTTGGCTGGATATTTTCAACGAAGACTCTCCTTCTAGTACCAAATTATTGATACCAAAAGTTGGTATAACAATAAAGTTATTAGTTTTTGAAGAAAACTAAAGATTAAAGGGAGAATGAGAGAGAAAATGATGAACATAGGGATTTTAGAATTGTTCAGCCTTTGGAACAAAATGCCTACATTCACTATAGTCGGTATTATTTTCTTAGTATACTGGATACAGGTTAGCTTTCAGTTGTCCTTTTCTCTACTCAGGAGCCTTGTATTTATAGGCCTGAAGAGATAGGTTCCCGCTACATATGAGATCTTTTCAAATATCAAAAAGATTATAAAAAGATTACAGTAAATACAAATTTGAATTCATATTTATCCCCTTAAGATCTAGTAAAATCTTTCTTCGAATAGTCGTACCCCTTAAATTCCAAATCCAATCCCTAATATCTTAGAAACTTGAATTTTGGATGGAAAAAATCTCGGGATCAAAATCTGTGAATTTGATTGTATAATAGTAACATAAATCAAGTAACTATTTTTTAATCCAAATTAGCCCATTAAAATGCCTATTTTTCAAAAAAAAAAAAAAAAAAAAAAAAAACCTAATCCTAAATCTTAAAGAGTATTAGAGATATACAAAAGTCATATATGATGATATGGCATGTTCTTCAACAACCCATAATTCTTTTTAAAGCAGAATAACACGATATATGTGCTTAGTTAAAAAAGTATGTCACGTCACATATAATTTTTGTGTACAAATTATACGTGTCCCTAACAATATTACTCAATATTAACATGGTTTATATATATTTCTATGATTATAATTTTCAAAATATGTCATGTTAATAAGATATAAACATGTCAAATATGTGTACTATAAAGATGGTGGTTTTGGGGTGGGCCATGTGATCTTAATACCACCCATCCACATTTAAGAATAAGTGAGGGTTCATCGTCTTTGCACCATAGACAAGAATCATCCCATTAGGATTGGATTACTGCGTTGCATGGTACCATTGGGTCAAATTGACACATGTTAAAACTAATTTACAAAAAATAGACCTTTGTTTGAAGGGAAAAAAATTAGAAATAAAAAATTACCCTTGTGTCCCTAGCATTTGGTAAAAATTTGATCTTCGTTGAAATAATTAGATTTGAGTTCGAAAAACCTCTTTAGTAAAAAAAAAAAAATCATATTTAAGGACTATTTAACTTCTTATACTCCGATCATGATGAAAATTTATGGAGGAGATTCGTAAAAAACTTTAGAGTAATCATACTTCAAGAGAAAAAGAATTGGGTATTTTTAGTTGGGAACATGGTATTGAGAGTTAGTTTTAATAAAGTTTATAAATAATACCCTTTTATTACCATGAGACCATTAGTAGACTCAAGGTATAAGACCTATTTTTCTTTTTTTTTTTTGAAAAAAAATTGAAAACCGACTGTGTTCTTATATCTATGTGAAAATCTCATTCAATTTAAATTTTTTTATTATAAAAAGTCTTGTAATTGGACTATTTTTGAAATTTAACCTTCTCATTCAAACTAAATCGAAAAATTGATGGAAAATATGACAAAATTACCCTTATATGGTGGGTAGACTAAGCTTAAACTACATCTTTATTTTGTATTTAGATACATAAATAGTAATATGGAAACTATTAAATCACTCATTAGGTCACTTAGAAAATCAAAATATTGTTGAGAAAATGGTAAAGACAATTCTTAAATTTAATATAAGTCTAAATTTTACGCTTTCCCTAAAAGTAAATTTTTAACTTCTCATCAATTTTAACAATTTAGGTAGCATGATTGTCGAATTTTAGAACTAGTCAATTCACAAGGCTTTTATGATTTAAAAAAATTAAATTTTAAGGAGTTTTTCCATATTTCCACAAACACAAGAGATATATAAAATATATATAAGTTTATTTTATGAAATTTTCTCTAACAATAACATAGAAACTACAATAAATAAAAAAACGGAAAACAATAAACGACATGTAGACTAGTTATAAAAAGATAATGTCGTCTATTACTGACCTTCTTTGAGGGTTGGGGAGAGCATGTGATAATTAGAAAAATGAGTTGTTTGAAGGTGACTAAGATATGGTGACAATATTTTCCAAATTGTACTATTTCTATATTGTATGCTCGTACAAAATTGCTAACAAAGAGTTTTTCTTTTTGTTGTGCACAAATTCAATGACAGCTCGAGTGATAGCGAGCTTGTTCGGGGCTTGTCCAGCTCGAAATGTTTAAGATGTGGAAGAAATGCCAACTCGTTCGGAGATGGTCAAGATTGAGTAGATCGTCTTTGCTCGAGAAACAAACATATCTTCAGTCCTATATTGTCTTATTCAAACTACTCAGATACCGAGATACTTGCAAGTAATTTTGGAAAATCAGAATAATATCTCTACAAATTTCGGATATTTTTGGATTTCATATAATTTATTTGAATTAAATGTTGAATATTTATTACTTTATTTGAAAAGATCCTCTCAGCCTTTAAATAAAGAAAACTGGGTCAGAGAAAAAGGATTAGACTCTCTTGTAATCAAAACTTTCAAGCTAATAACAGAGACTATAGTAGACGTAGGCTCTTTATTCGAAAGGTTGAACCACTTTAAAAATTTTTGTACTTTTATTTTACTTGATTTTTTATTACTAGTTTTTGGTATCAACACTTTTCTTACCCTAAGAAGTTCCCAGAAAAAAAAAGAAAGGTAATTTCGAAGAGGCTGAAGAAGGGACAGAAAGCTTGGCTTTCTTACCCTTCAAAGAGGTATCAAGTAACTCGTGAAGAAAGCTTGGCTTTATTTCTCCAATTTCACCCAATTGATTGTCTTGAACTATCCGAAGTTTTTTATGTCAGCTACCACACAGTCTGCTAGCTAGGCACTCACAATTGAAAATGGAGAGGAATTATAATTTTTCATTCATGTCTTACAATGCATTTATACATCGGTAATATATGGAGGTGAATACAATCGGGAGCTCGTACAATCAAACTATACATGCTCTCCTTCAATTAAGTTACTCCTAATATACGGCTAATGAATCTCTTAATGATAAAAAGAATTACAAATGTAATTAGAAAGTGAATCTTACTCAAAAAAAAGAAAAAAAGTAAGTGAATCATTGACAACTAAAACAAAAAATCTCAACACTATCCGCTTCCTTTGCAACTTTATTTTGGGTTTAAAAAATTGTTATAGGAAGTAAGAAATGGCCCGATAATTTTGGAGTGGTTTGATGTACTTTGTGTATTATAGGAATAATTTTATCAGTGGTGGCAATTCAAACTTAAGACTTGCAGTCTTGTTGCAAACGGAACAAGTGCCCGTGTTATCCCACCTAAGACTTGTAGTCTTGTTGCAAACAGAACAAGTGCCCGTATTATCCTACCTAGACTCGTTTGGTGGAAAGGATTAGACGAGATTGACTTTTATTTAGGATTGGATTAGATTGGATTGGATTATGTTAGTAAACTTGTATGATACAACATAAGACTAAAGGATGAGACTAAAAAAAATGAGTAACTATTACATAAGACTGACATAATTTGAAAAATGTGTAATAAAAAATAATATTAAAAAGATGTGAGACCCATGCTTGTTAAAAAATAGGAAAAAAAAAAGAAAAAAGTAAAAATGTGGACCCCCCATTTAAGGAGAAAAGAAAAAGGAAAAAATGTGATATTTTAATTCATCTTACAAATGGATTAAATAATAATCCCATAATTTAATCTTATCTTATCATATTCTGCATATCAAATAAAGTCTGGATACTACTACTAATTAATCCTCTCACTAAGTTGTCCACTTATTCTTCATGCTCTGGATATGGGAATTGGACAAAATAATCCAATCCCTCTTTTTAGACCCCTTTTTAGTCTAGCTCAGTAAACGTCTCCTCGGTGTATCTGAGACTCAACGGTGATTCCTCCTAAAACCTAGTAAAAATGTTCGAGAGCATTAAACTTGATTATTATACAGAAAGTACTTGTGGCGCATTTTGAACTTTACATTATATGAGTTACAAATACGTATATGTAAGTTAATCAAATGGTTAAAAAATATTGAATGCAATTAAAACGTTTATGCTTAGAGTGCATAATTTATACGTTAACAATTTAAACTCGAAATTTCCATCCTACTTTAATTTTTTCGAAAAAATCTACTTTTAAACCTTCGTTTTTAAGATTATAGTACATCTTGACCCTCACAAGTCAAATACCTCTAATAACGAGAGCCCACTTTGATAAAACATGTTTGAAAACTCAACTTTCTGAAAAATCTAGTAGGTACAAGCAATATTATGCTTAAGAGCTAGGTGCTTGGGTCTGGCAAAGGGAGCAAATAACGCATCAAAGATAGATTACCAGCTATATACCGTATACAAAAAGGCAATTGGTGTGTCTGTTAGAGAGACTGTGGTACGGATGGTTGAAAATATTGGCAGAGCAGACATAAACAGAAGAGGAGGTGAAAGTGACCATGATAAAATTGTCTAGCACTCAACTTACATATTTCACATTTGCGCTACCAACAGTCATGTCTGATGCTAGTAAAACTCTCTATTTTTAAAGACTACTAGCAATAAAGCAACTTTTATATTATAATCTTCTGGTATTATAGATCTGCAATGAAATCTATGTAGAATTTTTATCTCGTGAGAATGAAGGATTGTGATTAACAATACCTATTGAGCAAAACAACCATTTTATCTATTATTATCTTCTTTATCTTGGCTGAAGTATAGTCTTTCTTCACATATCAATACAAGCTTTTGAAGGGCCTTTTCAAATTTTTTTGCAAGGGAGTGGGAAATTTGAAATTCAGACCTCAAACATTGGGATGAGTAAAGAAGCACTATTTGTAACTGCAACTTTTTAAATTCTTATATTTAGTCTAAGTAGGTGGGACAAGAACAAAGGCGTTACATACATATATTAAAATATTTTCCTTTCCACAAATCTAATTAAAAGCTAATGTTCAAAGTGATAGAGCAATATTAACAATAAATGTTATATAAAATCAATTTGTCTAGTTGCAATATCCAACGGAAGCTGCAGCTTTGACAAGCAAGCCAAAGAGAAGAAATGGGTTTGAGAAGAATGGGCTGTGATCACTATCTAAAGCATGTACATCGGAGGGTCGCCATCTCTTGATCATCGCATCTTGTTGCTCTGGTTTCACCACTCTGTCCTGCAACGTTTTGATGAAGACACGTGGCACTTTGTCCACGTCATTGTCCTCAGTGAACCTGGCACCCTGTAGTGCTAGGAGCGGCCCCGGCCTCAAAAGCATGGAAGCTAATGTGGAATCCTAAATATAAGCCAANAGAACAAGATCATATATTAGAAATGGCTTCAGCTAATCACACTTGTAATAGCCACTAATACAAAGAGTTCTACATATGGACGATAACAAATCTAAATTAGTCATAGTTTAAACATATTTTTCGCAAAAAAGTTTATATTCGAGTGGTTATAGTATAATAATTGACCTATTTATCGTTAGGATTTATATCACACATTAATTACTATGCAATAAATCATTACGTAAGTGAATCAAGTGAGTCTAACTCACATGATGCACATTCATATTTAGATAAGAAACAGCATAGTAAAGGAGTGCTGCAGATTGAATGAAATGACATGTGGGGTTCTCATGCGCCAAAAAGCCTATAACAAGGCCCAAAAGAAGGCTACAACAAAGTGAAGAAATAATAGGAGTCATGCTCAATTATGTTATATGTATGTATGTACAAATCATATTGTTATGAAACTACCTCTTGAGGGCTCATATGGTATGAGATTTTGCGTTGAAACTCCTTCTTGATAACTGCACTCGTTGGAGGTTTATCGTTTCCTAGCCCAAATCCTAAGTCATACACATCACCGAATTCGGACAAATCTGGTACACCCTGTTTTACGGCAAAGAAAAAGAAGAGAAACCCATGATTTTCATTTCCAAGGACAGTACACTTCTAAGAAGAAAAATATAAGTAACATAAAGTTACTAATATTGTTTGAAGCAGTTTATACTACTGACCAATCTTAATGATTGGGGGTAGAATTGCAACACGCGGTAGTAAAAATTTCGGCATTTGTTTTGGTGACCCTGAGCCTAGTAAATATGAGTAATAAGTGCTCGTAGTTATTTATTATTTCCTATTGATTAGACAAAGCTTTGTATGAATCGATTTTTGCTTGTGATTTGGATAACATAAACATCCCGACAAGAGAAGCCCAAAATTATTGAAAAAGGTGACTGAATAAAGAGTTGGTGGACTACAAAAGTTACTAATTATTTTGGTAATAATGTGCCTGGTTTTTTCCAATCAGTGTCACTTCACTTCAAATGACCAAAATGCCTAAATCCATCTCCATTCTTTATGGAGACTTTTTCAATTCAATAAACAAATAAATGTATATATAAGAACATCCGTTCGTCAAAAAAATAATATATAAGAACATCCGAGATTATCTTCTAACAAACAATTGAAACCCAGATGCCATGCCACCATTAGTTTTCTCTATCTACAAGCCTAAAAACAAAGCTAAAGTGGTCTGACATATTAAGGAGTGCTCAATTTTCAACACTCACAGGCCTTTTGCCTCACTTTGTTTATACATGACAGACAGTTTTGTACACCATTTCTCATTTAGGACCCATACTACTTCAATTAACAGCTAATTATATCTCTAGAATAGTCTCAATTGCTCTCTGACCAATTCAAGCCAATAACAAGTTGAACCAACAGAGCAACAAAAAACAGAGTAAAAATATAAAAAAGCACGTTACATCTTTGATATCTTGATCAGCCCAAAATCCCAGTTTCAGCATCGTTGCAGCTACATAAACTGCTAAACCAATTTTATCAGCGAACTTGTGAGTGGCCCAAGTTACACTTAGTCCTCCGGCACTGTGCCCCACCAATATCACCTGTACAGTAACAAAAACATCATATTAATTATTATAACATATATCTTAAATAACAACTATACAAAACAAAATATAACGCATGGCAATCCAGATTGGCCAATCTTATAAATTAGTACCTGTTCATTTTCAGGCAAGGCAGACATGAACTTCATGAGGGGCTCATTGTAATCATCGAAAGTGAGGACGGAATCGGCATCGGACGCGTCGATTCCGGAGGCCTTAAGATCAACACATGACACCCTATAGCCGGAATTCTCCATGAGGCACCGGATTTTGTACCAGCACCAACTCCCACCACCTATTCCATGGACCAAAACAAAGTGTGGCTTCAATAATGGTGCTACTAGTCCAGATTCTGGCATACTTATTCTTCTCTTGACCAAATTTCCTTCTTCTTCTTTCTTTCTTTCTTACCTTTCTTCCACCACTTGTCCACATATATATATATATATACATGCGTTTAGAAGATGGAATTAGTCTTGGTGACAAATCATGATTTTTATTTACTTTATTATTATTATTTTTTTGCTTCTGTCACTTATTTGGCATTATTCATAGATGGGATAATTTCTAAATGGGCTCATGAGGTGAGGTCCATCATAAGCGTATTGAATACCTTCCCCCCACAAGCTCCACCAATGAAATCGTTGTCAAACTCCTGAAAGTCAACCATGTCCACTAGGCATATGTAGTTACTGTATTGCGTCACTTTTGATAGCTGGGGGGTTTCGTAATGAGGCAAGATCATGTGTAAGACACGTTGTTAATAAAATAGTTAGGGTCAGTCCCAACAATTAAAATTAAAAGATATCTTTGGAAATGGAGATTTGTCTTTCTATTTAGCAGCATGGAGCTTGTATATTTCTTTTGAATATTGCGAATAAATTGATATTAAAACTGGCTTTGTCGGATATTTGGCATTTATTTTGTTGTGATCTTTTCAAAACCATATTTTTGTCTGGCTTATTCGTACATTGCAGGCCAACAATATCCTTCTCTTTTATATAGATTAATAGATACACCATAAGTAATAAATAAATGAAACATGACTTATTTAATATTAGTTGGAAATCAATTTGAGAAAAATTAAAAAAAAAAATTTTCGGTTAGTCCAATGCATACTGAAAAAAATTGAAAATTAATTGTTGAGCTTAGCAAGCAGTCAATCTTGTAATAACTGATCAATAACGTTTTTAGTACTAATTGAGCCATTTTTCCTTTTTTGAGGGATCAATTGAGCCAGTTACTAGTTATATTACTATGAAAAATCCAACTGTATGAATAATTAAAATTTATAATATTATTTTTTGGAATAGCCATATATTTGAGGCAACCCAAAAAAAAAAAAAAAAAAAAATCAAGCCTATAGATGTACCCCCAGAAACTCGCGCCTTGTTCTTGTGCATAGAATTGCAGCTTCAGGAGTACTATCAGCACAAAAAGTTAAATAGGTGGGGTCATGATTTTACACTCCATACGTATTCAGGATTTAATTCTGGAGACAGTCTCCACCAAGAAAAATAGGAGTAAGGATAAATCTTATGTTTTTAGTCATTGTATAAGAATTTTTAAATTCTATTTTAATTAGTTCCTAAATTTGAAAGTGTTCTAGATTATTAGTGTATCACGTTTTATTTTTTTTATCAATGGCAATTGAATCTTTAAACATAACATTTTATTGCCTTAAACTATATACGCATTTTTATATATGCTACAAAATTGTTCAATCAAAATTGAGTTTTTGAAAAAAAAAAAAAAAAGAAGAAAGAAAAAAATAAGTAGTAGAATGTGATATGAATTTAAATATTTTAATTTGGAGACCAAATCTTAAGTATTTTAAAAATCAAGGACTTAGTTATTCTTCAAGTGCCACAAATAAGATTAACCCTAAAAATAAAAATAAAAAAAAAAAGAGAGAAAACAAATGAGAATTAATGCCGAAAAAGTACCAATAGTACTAAAATTGATTAGCAAAATTAAAAAATGTATTAGTAGTAAAAAGGGAACTGGCGGTATTTATCATGCATTTGGAAATGAACCTTTGGACAATGTCTGTGTTACATGTACAAAGATGAACGACCGCCAGCTAATGCCAATTTTCTACTTTATAGTAGTATATTATAATATAATCAACTACCGAATTGCTAATAAACTATATGGTAAATGCATTTATTAGCAAAATTAATTGTCATAAAAATTCCACTTTTGCTTCATACCTGTATATGTATACACTAGGGCCTCGGAAGAAGAAAAATAAAAAATCTCTTGTATTAAGGGGGGGTTAGGTAGAAGAGATATCAGGTGAGGTGTAGCTTTCAGATGTGAAAGACTTTGATTATTAATTTTACTCACTCAGTTTTTCTTGTTCAGCCTAATTCCTTAACAATACACTCCTCATCAACTATTTGGTTCCGTATGTATGTAATTTCCAAAGTATTTGCTTGTTTTAGGGGTTTTGTTTTTTTAAGTCACACTGCTAGCTTAAATTGATGTTATAAGGCCCCATTAAGCACTGTGCATTATGCCAAATTTGTTTGAAAAAGGAAATATCGATAGGATAAGATATATGTTAATTTGGAAAATATGATAATTGTTAATTATTTGAAAACATCATTTCGTATTGAAATGTCCAATTAATATTCTTTTTTTTTTTTTCCTAGGGGAGTCCAATTAATATTCTGAATGATCAGAAAACTGGCGAGCACTAAGTGCCAACGGAATATATATATATATATTTCCACTTACAGTTGGTTGCCAAGACTATTTGCTTACGTGCGTTTGAATTAATTAAAGGAATATATGAATAAATCAGGTGGTAATATTTGTCCTTTGATTTTATCAACTAACGAGTAAGGATCACGCGGTTTATATATGTTTAATTATCCTCTTTCTGTATATATTATATAACTTAAAGTAGATATAAAGGTGATCACTTGTTTCAAAAGAACTCACTATCATTAGTAGTATTTGCCAATGTAGCAATCTATTTTATACAAAACCTTAAAGGTAGAAATCTAGCTAGTGATAAATCATAGATACAAGGTTAAGCTCCCCTTGATTTTGTTTTTAAAACGATTACTTTCTAACTTTCTATCTTTATGATTAAATAATTATCTCTTTTCCTTTTAACTTTTTGTAAAATGGGTGACCAACTAAGAACAGATTAACATCGTTTCGATATATTATTCCAAAGTCAAAACCATTTGGTTATTCTAAGATTTGGTGGAAGAAGATTGATCTTCCACCAAGTGGGATTTTTTTTTTTATATTTCATGTTTCTTTCTATTGCAAAAGGTGCGGTTATACACGAATTATTAGGACATCTTAAATTGCAAATTAACAATGAACATATATAAGATTAATTAATGTGGAGTTACTGCATATTTTTTGAAGACGACTATGAACAGAAAGCTGAAGGGAGGATTCCATTCACTAAAAGTTAAGAAAACATCTAGCAAAGGACAATATTAAAAAAGATATTGCATACAATATTGTATATACTTTTCTAAAATTAGAATTTAGAGGGAAGAATAGGAAATTATCTTGGACACACTTATTAATCCGTTAAGAATAGGAAATTATCTTGGACACACTTATTAATCTGTAATAAAAAGAATAACTGTTTTAGAAAAGAATGAGAAGAAATAAAAATTGAGTTATCCAGACATCAATTCTGTCACGATCAGAAATCCAAGGCCGTGACTAATAGTAAATTTATGTTGAAATAGTGATAAATAGTGGTTTCCAAAATTCCAGAAAATTGAGTAACTGAAATTTTGTATTTTAGTCCTCAAAGATAAGTGAAATTCAAATTTAAGGAAACTCTTCATTAATATAAATTTTTAAGAAGATATTTCACTTAAAGTTTATAGAAAATTCTAATTATTAATTTAGAAACACTTGTAAATTCATAAACTTTAGTAAAATGAGTCAAATTAAAACTTTAGGTTCAATGTTCAAATAATTTACATATAATCATTTGTATTTCTAAATACTCAATTTGATAGTAAAAATCATCCTCATACATCTATTTAGTAGATGCACTATTCCTGGCTAAATAAATTTGACATGGAAAAGAAAGATGATATGGAGTAGGAACCAATTAATGAAGAAAAATAGAATTGTAAGCATATATCAAGTATGCTTGCTAAGCTACCAGAACAATTATCCCAAAATAAATCAACACCTGAAAGTGGGAAGAAGTAGGGGGTGAACACATGAATGCTCAGTAGAGAATCGATTACAAATTTTTTTTTTATACATAAGAAATATACTCACGTTGAAAGTCCTGCATGGTTAGTAGTCCATTCAAAACAGTTCATAAAATCCAAGTGGAAATCACAGTCCAATAGTTCAAACATTCCAAACTATTGCAAATCATTCACCAAAACCAGTATATATCTATTCAAGTCAACATATAACCATGTATGCAATCATGATGTCTGAGGTGTCCTAGTGGGTCACCCGTAAGTCCGAGCCATTTAAAGAGGCGACCGTAAGTCTAACACCCAATGTGGGGTACCGTAAGTCCAACAACTGCGTAAGTATGTGAATGCATGTAAATACTTTATGAATGACAAAATAAGGATATGCACCATTTCCACAAAATCTCAAAATAACCATGTAGTATTCTTTAATGAAGTAATATTTAGTCCTCAAAACTGAGTTCTCAAATCGTTTTGGATTTTCTAAAAATTTCGGCATTATAACAACCATTTTTTATCAAAACCCAAAAATTCAATTTCCTGCAGAAAATTGTTTAAAACAGTATATATGACACGCTAACCAGAGTGACGTGCCTCCCCTGCAGTTTATATCTCAAATCAGGTCAAACACAAATATAAACACAATTTTTAGAAATTAAATCATGAAATTCTATATTTATTCAAAATATGTGGAAAAATAAAATTAAACCAATTTAAAGATCAAGTACTCGAATCCCTACTTCAATTGAGTATCCAAATAGTGTTACGGAGCTATAGGGAGCATTAGGCGTCGTTTGGGTGTCATTTAGAGGGTCGGGTGTCGTTTTCAACCCTTTTGATCGATAGGTTTGAAAATTAAATTTTTTAATCGGAGTTTCAGATCATGAAGCAGATTTTATTACTGAATTCTGAGCACCCAAAAACGCTAGGTTAGACATATAATTTGACCAATTCGGGCTCGGACCGAATCCGAGCCCACGGCATGCAAAACGAGGAAATCTTAGCCGTCAGATTTCCTTTTTTCGTGCCTGTCACCAAATATAGTCAATATATATATCATAATTTTTGTCTTCACGAGTACATCACAAATATGAGGTTTATTTATAATCTAACGGTCGGATTAAAAAATTTAAATACGAAACTAAAATAGCTCAAAATTGACAAAAATGGTAAATTCAATTCGGGTAATTTTGAGTTTAGATATATATACCACATGAAAGATCGTGACGAGAGGAGTTGAATGGAACCGATTTCATGGCGAATGGACGCCAGAATCGGCGTCAATGCCAGAAAACGTCCGTGGATGCTTTTCCGTTTTGCTAGTGTTAGGAGGCTCGGACGGCTCTGCAACCTCCAGCAGAGCTTCGTCTCGGTGGCACGGTGAGGACCCAGGCGGTGGCACGGCTCAATTCGGCCGAAAAGGCCCTCGTCGGAGCAATGCCAGATTATCGGTGTTTTGGCCGGGAAATCGCGAGAGAGAGAGAGAGAGAGAGAGAGAGAGAAGGTGAGCTGAGGGAAAGACAAGTAGGCCACGTGTCTGCTCTTAAATGGGCAATGCAATTTTTTTAAAATTGCACATAAGTCCCTAGTTTTTAAATTTTATTTCAAAATAGTCCTTCAGTTTTTGCAAATTAGTCCCTCTTTCAAAACTTTTCACATTATAACCCAAAATTCGAATTATATATATTTTTTGAAAAATTGGGCCAAAAGACCATTTTACCCTTACAATTTTTAAGGGGTTTTACAAATTCCTTCCTAATTTTGCTAATTACGTGATGAGTTCACCAAAATTTTTATATTAAATGTATAAGGTAAGCAAGGGAAGGATAAATGGGGAAAAAAAAGAAGGGGAAAAAAAAAAACTTCCTTTATTTTTATTTTCAATTTTCATTAAAGTTTATATGGAAAAAGATAAGCATGGTAGGGATCTTAATTACTTGATTTACTATTTTTTTTTTAACAACACTTAACGTGATAGATGTTTTATCACTATTCAATTGATGAATTGAACCTTACCAAATAATATTTACAAATATATGGTGACAAAATCACAAAATCACGTGGTACTAAAAAGATGAGATACTTAGCATTACTCACATAGATAATTAGTAAATGTGACCAACTGGCAATTGAGTAATCATGGATAATGAGACAATTAGTGCTAAATTCAAACATTAAAGGAGATCATTTTGGGAGTTAAATATAAGAGGAGGCAGATATCAAGTGAAGGCTAATCCTAGTAAGTTAGAATTTTGATAGAATAGATATTCATTATATTGAAAGAAATTAACATCGATGTTTACATGTATCATGTGTATAAATATTCTTTAAAGAAAGGAAATCCACTTGTGATTAAACTAAAAAGTTTGACGAGATATTGAATCCAAACTTGATGTTAGAAAACTTAGTTAATTAATTATTTGCCAAGAATTGAAGTACTAGTAAAGATACATACATGTGTCTTATATCACTTTTGATGGCAAGAAAAGCTAAATTGTCATTCTTTTAAAGCACATAAAAAAAGGAAAGACAACAAGGTTGCTGAGTCACAATCTCCGAGCAGGACTAGGTGTGGAAAAATACATGCATTGTGTGTGTTTGCGGTGCTGAGATTGATTGTAGCGCTAAAGAGATAAGAGATTGTATAGTCTGTAGTGAATACATCGACTGAGTCCACGTTTGGTTGTCTCCAACGTTGAGTCAGTGCGTGACAGCGCACTTGTATTCCCCACTTCTTTTCCAATTCTACGTCGACGTGAGAAAAATGATGCAACTATATATTTTGCTAATAAATATGTTAAATATGAATGTGATAATTCACATACTTTTCCAAGAAAAAAGAAAAAAGAATATTCACATTATTCATGAAACATGGGGGTATATGTAGCCACTAATAATAAGGAGATGCTCCTTCATCTCCATATATGTAGTTGCAATAGGTTTTTCCATTGTCCACATGAAACACCGGATCGTTAACGTGCCTCTTGTGATTATTCAATACGTCTTTTTTTTTTAAAAAAAGAAAAGAAAAAGGAATATTAGCACACCTTACTCGTTTATTGACCTCAAAGTGATGGCATTAGTACTTTACTTTTTTTTTTTTTTTTTGGAAAAGGCATTAGTACTTTAATTTCATGCAAAGTAGAAAGATGAAAGTAGGTGGGATCACTAGTAATGAGACGGGAAAAAAGTGTTATTTCTTTCTATTTCTTGTTTTTTTTTTCCCTTATGAATTTTTAGGTCAGAGTGAGAAGAATGTTGTTATTGTTTTTCTTCTTCAAAACGACATTTTGTTTTTTATTTATTCGTGTGTAAAAGCTATATGTTGTCGTTTACATGAATTAAGACTAATTGAGAATTTCGACGTCGCTTACCTTGGAAAGTAACATATCTTTTGTCATTTTCTGTCGTTTTTTAAGAATACATGTCGTTGACGATTGAAAGTTTTCTGTCGTTTATGTCCATAATACTCCCATTTCTTTCTATATTTTAAACTTTTGAATTTTGCCATTATGAGTACTAAAACAACAGGCAAATAATATCCCAAAGTTGGTTGTTATCACTTAAGTAACGATAGGTTGTTTTGTTTGAAGAATTCCTCTTCTTTAATTATCCAAAAGCCATGGACGAAGTGGGTTGGCTCATTTGGTAAGAGTACCCGTTATCTGGGATCTCGGTCTAAGATTCAAGTCATACTGGAGATAGACGTGAAAACCTATAATCCCTAATGGGGTGTGTTGGGGATTGGATAATAGTAGGTATTTTCCTTTAATTTATAATAAGTGGAGGTTATTAGTTAAGTCCCACTCTTTTTTTAGAAAAAAATTTATCCAAAAGTCATGCTATTAATCGTCTAAAATTTTCCTGTCCTTTTAAAATGAATAATGGATATGTCGTTTGTATTTTAGAATTTGAAATTTTTTTTTGGGTCCCCTAGTGAAAAGAATTTGTTATGGCTTAATTAAACACGTCACTTCCCTTTTCATATACAACCATACAAGTCCGTTGCAAATTAGTGGCGAAGATATTTCGTTTCCATCTCACAATTCATATACTATTGAAAAAACGACACGTAGTTCTACTGAAATTTATTTGTTTCGGTCAAGAAACATCTTGTCGTTTATTTTGGAAAAGCCTGTTGTCGTTTAGTCAAGGAAAAGACATGTCGTTATGTATTTTACTGCTTAGAAGTTTGTTGACTTTAAATTTAACTAGCATCGTTTCCTGCAAATAGTTGCATGTGTTTAGTTCAAACAAGACCTCATGTCCTACATCGTCTGGCTGGATAAATGGCGGGTGGTTTGAACATCAGAATTCGTTGTCGTTTCAGTCGACTTGTCGTATGTCGTGGAATAGAAGAAGGAAGCCGACATGTCGTTAATCCCAGTCTTGGCAAAAGCAAGAGACGAGCACGGGATGTCGTTAGTATTAATGAAGAAAGCGACAGTTTAGCTAGCTAAGCATGACGTTGTATGCTGTCTCAAACTTTCAAGTAATATTTAAGTATTTTTTTGAAACGCTTTAAATATTTTTTTCAAATAATTGCAAAATTATTTATTTGATCATTTCGAAAAGAGGAATGTTTTCCCGCCTTAAAGATTGGTTGCTCGGCCGGCGGGGTCCACCTTGACTTTGGCTCACTGCCTATCTCCTTAGGCCTTGTTTGACTCATTCTTCGGCATATTTCGAGTTCCCAAAACACCCATGCGCCGTTATGATATCAACGCGGACCAATAAATTTCTTTTTATTTTTGTTTTTTAAAAAGTGCTACATATATTTTCTATACTCTCTTTTATACTCTTTAATTTCAAACATGACTTTCCATATTTATTTTAATATTTTAATAATATAACAAAGTACAATGAAATTCACATATTAAGTAGTCACATTAAAAAAGTGAAAAAAAGTGTACAGCTAACATTTTCTTTTGGAGAATGAATCCATGATTTGAGTTTTGAAGAGCAGCTAATGCAACATTTTCTTTTGGGTAAATAGAAGTTTTTTACTCTATTTAAAGTTGAAGCATTAGCTTCTAACTAAAATTTAACCAATCCCAATAGTCTCACTAGGAAAAAGAAGAAAAGGAATTAAGAAAACAAAAATACAAATGATAGGACAATAAGATTGGCAATTTGGTCACAGGACCCACAACTTTATTCAAGCTTATCATGTTATGTAGGGTCCAAATTAAAATAGTGACTGGGGACCCAAAGGAAAATTGAAATACAGAAAGGAGAGAGGGAAAAGAGAACCTCAGGCACCAAAATTGAAAATTCAAAAAATGAAAGGGAGGGCAATTTAGGAATAACAAAGAAAAAAAAAATTAGGAGGGAAAAAAGGCGGGCTTATGAATGGGCGGATGGCCCGAGGCCCAAACTTCGGATACTGCTGCCCCCACTCATTGCTCTCTCTCTCTTTCTATCACTCTGTCATTTCAATTATGAAATAACAAGAGCTATCAAATTAAGCAAAGAAGTATTTGTTTGTTGGTATAAGTCTTAGCCTTTTCTCTTTGTCCTGGAACTGAAGAAGCTGGTTCCTTCTACCAATTTCGCTTTGAAGCAGGGCCCTTTCGTTTTCTTCTTCAAAGCCCATTCAGTAGTTGTTCATCCATTTTTGAGTGGGTTTCACTCAGACCCAGATACCATCACTCAAGGACAAGGTCTCTCCATTCATAATCCTCTGCTTTTATCATTACACATGTCTGTATATATTCTTGTGTTGTATTGCTTACTTGATTCCTTTCTTTATTTCCTTTTTGGTTTATTGTTTTTATCTTTTTCATTTGCTTTCTGGGTTTTTTTGAATTTTGATTAAATTGGCTTACAAAAGTCTGTTGTTTTGAAGAGCACTAATGAATGATTTATTGGTTTATTTATTGAGAAACAAGCCAGGTGGCTGGTGGGTTGTACTTGTTTTCATCTGTAATGAACATGAATTTGTTGCTTTTTCTTGGAGGTGTGAGATGGGTCTTTATGATGAAAGTATTTACACATGTAGTGGGTGTGATGGAGTACTAAACATTATGTCGGCAGAATGGCCAAAAGAAGTTAAGATTTTGAAGTCATGGGGTATTGAATTTTCTGACTCCAATGTTAGAGGAAAAGTATAGGGATGTTTGCTTTCAAAAAAAGAAGAAAGTATAGGGATGTCACGTAGTAGCTTTATTGCAACCACCAGCTTTTAATTATGAGAAGGTGAAGGATATTGAGAATCAAATAGAGATGTTTTATTATACTTCGGTTTACTTATCCATTAAAGTTAGTGGTCCGGAAAATGATGTGTGTTTCTAGATCTAGTATACTTGGGTTTGGTGGAGGGTTTATTTTTTGCTCTTGTTTATTTTCATTTAGTTTGTTTTGATGATCTTTATTGTTTGTTTTGCTTTTTTCAAAATTCTCATTTTCTGGGTAAAATCAAATTACACGTAAGTTTTTTTTTTTTTTTTTAAATAATAATTTAGTTCAGGTTTTTTTTCATAGTGCAGTATACAGTAGTTGAAGTGAGCTGATTGATATGGAAAACATAGAATCAAACTTTCCTGGTTCAAGCTGGGAGATTAATCCAAACAGTTCTAAATGGCTGGCAGAGAATCTTAAGGGTAAGCAGTTATTTTGTAGTTGTACTCTTTTTTTGGTGGATCAATTGCATAAAGCATGTCCAATGAGCTGATCTTCTGAGTAGGCTTGGGCACTCATTCTGAGTTAGTTCAACTTCTGTATGTTTTCAAAAAAATTTCACTTTATTTATTCAGTTACAAAAGTGAAGTAACTAAAGATTCTTGTTCACAGAGATGGACCAGAGTGTAAGGCGGATGCTAACTCTGATCGAAGAAGATGGTTCTTTGACCATGAATGTTGAGATGTATTTTCAGAGGAAGTCAGAGTTGCTTGCTAATGTGAAAGAGTTTCACCAACTGTATCGAACACTGGCTGAGCGCTATGATCATATGACAAAAGAATTATGTAAAAGTATACCATCTGATCTCCAACTGCAGGGCTCTGGAAATTCCGAGTCTAGCTATGAGCAGGACTCCCCACTGCTAACTCCTGATGTAAAAGTTGGTTTGCCCAAGTCTGGCCATCAAGCTGCTGGTTTGGATACATCTCCAAGCTCCCCTGGTGCTGGCTCGGTATTTTCTTTGAAGGAGGGCAACGAATCTTCCTCCTTATCATCATCAGACTCCGAGTCAGAATCTTTTGTCAACAATTACTTGCGTACGCCTCTGAGCATTAATAGCCAGTCACTGCAGCAGAAAACTATTGAGCTTGAAACTGAACTTTCTAACTTGAACGACAAGCTACAAACGAGAGAGGCTGATCTTGAACTTGAGAGAAAACGGGTATTGGATTTGCAAGGACAGATTTTTGAGTTGGAGACTCATGTTTCAAACACAGATTATAAGAGTGGGATGTTGGAGGAAGAGTTGGAAGTAACTAGAAATATGCTTAAGGGGTCAGATAAAGAGATTGCAAACTTGAGGCATGTACTCAATGAGAGAGAAACTGAAGGTCATCAGTTGCAGAATCAGCTTGAGCTAGCTCGAGAAGATATAGCCACTTTTGAAGCCCGGCTTGATTCAGAGAGAAGGCATGTTTCAGAGCTGCAGGAGAGGATTGTAAGGTACAATGCTGATGTATCTGACCGTGATCTTAAGGTCAGTGAACTGAAGGCTGCATTGCATGATGCTGAGAAACAATTCTCCATGGAGAAAGCACAGCTGCAATCTGATGTTTCGAGTTTGTCAGAGAAACAAGTCCTTCTAGGTCTGAGACTTAAAGAATGTGAATTGAGGACCAAGGAATTAGAAGATAAAATACTGCTATCTGAAGCTGAGAAGATAGAAATGCAAAGATTTCATGTAGCAGAAGAGATGGCTTTGAAGAATGAGAACAATCAGCTGAAGGTAGAACTTTCTGAACGAAGAGAACATGTGGAAGTTCTGAATAAAGAGTTCGATAAATTCAAGCTGAAGTATGACATGCTAATGGCAGAGAAAGATGGCTTAATTGCTAGAGTTGACACACTTATGGCGAATGTGAGTGCTCGGGACAATCAGATTCAGGAAATTGAGCGGTATCTGTCTCAGCTACGCAAAAAACAGGAGGAGCTGATTGATGAATCTCAAAGTGCACAGAGACTAATAGATGAACTGAAACTAAGAATGGATGAGCTGCAAAATGAGGTAGACAGGCAGAGAATTGTGATCTCTGATGGGGCTGAGGAGAAAAGAGAGGCGATAAGACAACTCTGTTTTTCACTGGAGCATTACAGAAGTGGGTATCAAGAACTTCGTCAAGCAATTATCGGACACAGGCGGAATGTTGTTATGGCTGCATAGTATCACTCCGACTTGTAGTAGTTTCTCTGCGCTCTTCTTAATCTTTACATGGCTTGTTGTATGTGTTGGAAAAACTTTGTACCTGTTCAGTGTGAACCTTTGATCATACTTCGATATGGTTGAATATTTGCATTCTGGGTCATGATCAGTCTATGTACGGCATCACGTTTTTATCTGCTGATAGTATATTTGGTCAGCGGATTGTGTGTTAAAAAGACAGAACGAGCAATGCGTAGCCAAGTGATGTTAGTCATTCTATAATCTATATTCATTCTTGGTTTTGATCACCATGTTGACTTTATATTTTCAATCTCTAATATGAGAAGTTCAAGTTTATCATACCGGGCCTAAAATTCGATCTCGCAAGTATTTGGCAAGTCAGTTGGAAGTTGAAACACCATCATAAACCATTGACCCATAGAAAAGTTTTCTGCTTTGAATCTCAAATTATGGTCTCTTCTATAATCAACTGAATTTAATATGCAAAGTGCATGATTACTCAGTATTCATGCTAAGTGGACATCTGAAGAATGTAACTAAAAAGATTCACGTAGGAAGGAATGAGAATTCAATTAACACTACCCAAGAAAGGGAGATGAAATAGGAATGAGAGCGTTCTTCCTATATCCCAAATTCATCCATTAATCTCTCTACTCTTATTCCATTTTTGCCTCCTTTTGACCACACTCTTAAAGGAAGTATAGTCTGGTATTATGGGATTACTAGAAAGAATACCACCAAAATACATATTTTAGAGGGGAAAGGAGTATACTTTTGTATTGGAACTTTACAATACAAAAGTATACACCTGAGACTGGAAGTATGAAACTCACATTCAATCACATTCAAAGGAATTTCAAGACTAGGGTCACTTTCATAATAGTTGAAAGTTTTAGGGTCAAATTACTATTTTTGAAATATTGCTTAAATCTTATTCCGCCTAACCACTCGTGTCCTCTACTTAAGTCTTCATGGAGCTTTCAATGGCCATCAGATGATAAAATAAAGGGAAACTTTCATAAATGGAATGTATTTTATTCAATTTTGAAGAAAAACCCAATATATAAAATCCAATATAATTTTCTTTTCTTTTTTCACTACGACAAACCCTAAATTTAACTTACATATGAAATTGGCCCCTTAATGTCGTTTGATTTGGGAAGAAAATTCTGAAAAGACGAAAATATTCTTAATAACAAGACTTCAATTTGAACATAGAAATAAAGTTTATAAAAAATATTTAAATTAAATTAACAAGGGTGAAAGCTTAAAAAAAAAAATCCAAAAAATGGGCAAAACACTAGACTGTGACCTTATCTAAAGGCCACATCCACACATAGGGGTCTCCGCTGGTTTGCTAAAGTTTAACTAAAAGAGAAATTTAGGTGGATGATCAAGATTTTAAATTTGATTAAGTGGATGTCCATTTTTAAAATTTTATAGTTAAATGTCCAGGTATATATATTTTTATACTTGGTAGATAAACATATCTACCAATTTTAGTTACTGTACTAAAATGTACTGGGTATATAATTTTTTATACTTGGTATATAAAATTTTACACTTTGTATATAAGCATATATACCGGATATTTTGCTATAACATTTGACAAAGAGACATTTACTGAAATTAGGCCCAAAATTTGGTCAAATTTCTATAAGCCCCTAACTAAAATACCTTATTTATTTTTGAGATAATATAGTAGATGACCACTTTTTTAATTTGTTTTAAGCAAGTGTCCAACTTAAATTTTATAGCTAAATGTCTACGGCCCCGTTTGGTTCACCCATTCAAATGGGTGTATTTAAATGGAAATTCTAGAATGGGCTATAATTGGAATGGGAGACATTTGAATGGAAAAATATTAGAATGTGTAATAATTAGAATGGGAATATTGGAATGGACCATTCAAAAACACCTCCTCCCCTCCATTCTCATCCAAGACACAAAAATTCATTCAAATAGTTGATGTGACTGATGAACCATTTAAATAGAAAAATTGAATTGTTGAAACAAACACCCATTCTAAAAGACCATTTGAATGGAAAAATTAGAGTTGTTGAAACAAACACCCATTCAAATGGATTTTCCATTCCAATGAAATAGAATGGTTGAAACAAACGGGGCCTACATCATTTAAAGTTGTCTTTTGATTTCCCTTTTTGCCCTTCCCCTATATTTACTCAGTTTTTTTTTTCTTTTTGCTCTATTTTTTTATCGTTTTCTCCCGTTCTCTCCCTCTCTCTTGCTCATTTGCTCTCTCTATCTTTCTCACTCACTCTCTCTTCGTCACTCTCTCTCTCTCTCTCTCTCTCTCTCTCTCTCATTTTGGATGAAATTTTTCATGTTTTCTGGTATTTTGAGGTTCTTCTCTGATAAATTTTTTCAAGTTTTCCGGCGTTTTAAGGTTCTTCTCCGGCAATGTTTTTGGAAAATTCATTCTTCATCTTTGGAGGTACGTATTGTATTGTTGATATGAATTTTGATTTTGATTTTGACTTTGTTTTATTGTATTGTGTCTTATTTTGGTGCTTTTGATTTTTATTGCTAATTTGTTTTGCAAGTACTGCTAATTTCTTATATAATCCTTTTTTTGTAATTAATTAATGTTTATCTATATTATTCTATGCGTTTTTGAATTATTTTTCGTAATTCATGCTAGTTCATGAATTTTTTTATCGCGGTACATACGTTTTTTGTGGATATATATGGTATTATTGTTCGTTACTTTTTGTTACTGAATATATTCACTATTTTAGTTCACTTCATGAATTCTTTGTTGTGATTTATGTGATTTTTGTCTTGGTGTATAGTGTTTCTTTTATTTTTTTTTATTTGTTTATGAACATGTTAGGTATTTTCTTGTTTAGTTCATATATTTTTAGTTATGGTATATTTGATTTTTAAGATTATATATGGTATTTTTGGTAGTGGTATATGATTTTTGAATTATTTTTTGGAATTGGTAATGGTTTATGAATTTTTTGTAGTGGTACATACTTGTTTTGCGGTGTTATATGACATTATTGTTTATTGGTTTTTGTTGCTGAACATACTTACTATTTTAGTTCGGTTCATGAATTCTTTGTTGCGATATATGTATTTTTTGTGCTGGTATATGATATTTCTGTTATCTAGTTTTTGTTTACAAACATGTTAAATATTTTCTGTTTTGGTTCATAAATTTTTGGACGTGGTATATAGGATTTTTGAGGTGGGTATGTAGTATTAGTATCTCGTAGTTCTTGCATATTTGTTATTTGGTTCATATATTTGTGATTATAATATATATATGTGATTTTTGTGGTAATATATTTTTTATAATAGTATAGTGTTGTTGAACATATTTAGTGCTTTGTATTTGGTTTCTATACTTTTTGTTGTGGCTCATATACTTATAAACCTTGTATACATAATGATATCCATATTTTATTTTTCGGAAAAATATTTAGATGACCACTTTTTACTGTGGTTCATGTGCTTATATTCCTTGTCTTTAAATTCATGTACCTGATTCATCTTTTTATATGTGGTTTATCCAGTTGGAAGTCAATCTGTTTGGAGTTATTCATTGAGTGTAAGTTATTCTCCCACATATTATTGAGAAAGCTAATGTTGACAGGCCGAAAAAAAAAGCAAATCCTCTCTGCTGATGAGTTCTAGAAGAAATAAGTGCAGTGTGGTCAATGCAAATAATACAGCCATTACAAAAATTCGATCCATATAGAATTGTAAAAGTATTTCAAAGAAGATAAAAACTCATAACCGATCATTAGGTTCTTGTTGTTAGAGTTGTAGTGATTTTTTTTTGTTAAACAGTGTTTTATACCAATTCGTTATCGTTAGACTTTCCAATTTATTCTCACTTGATCATTATTTTTTAAAGGTTTATTTGTTTTGATAAGTAGTTTATCAAAATATATATGTATCATATAATATGTATTAAGAAGTATATAATTAAGAATTATTCAAACAAAATGATTCATACGTTTATGTACCTTGCTTACATATTCATATACCTAGTTTATTTTTTTATGTGCACATAATATGTGAACCACACATATAAGTTTATGAACTACTCAAATTATTTTATGAACCTAATATGTGCATAAGTTTGTGAATATATGAATTAAACACATAATCAATAAATCTCATACTAAAGTTTGGTATTATGAACTACAAACGTATCTCGTCATTCTTGCACATTAATTTATATGTTGTTCTATCAGTATAGCAAGAAGAAGAAGAAGAAGAAAAAGATTTTAAGGTGCAATAATATTTCAAAAGTATACTCAAAATATAATGAATTCAATGATATTTTTATAAAAACATAATATTTCAATATATATTCATGAACTAATGATAAAATATTTATTATTGTCACAATTAAAAATATTAAAAATAATCATCATTGTCAAATGAACAAACTTCATTCAATTTTAAATTTCCTCAATCTAGTTACACCAAACAAAACCGTATCTTCATCATCAATTTCACTTTTCTACTTCCTTATCGCTTTCGTAGCCATTTTTCGTCTTCTCTTTAGTCTAGTGATGAAGTTCTATAACCATCTTTTGTCTCTAGAATGTCATTTTGTCTTGCACTATATCTTCTAAGCTCGCATCTATCCTCAATGCCTGTACTCTTCGGATGATGAATATTCCACAATCAACTTTAATTTTATGAAAGAAACTAGTAGATTTTGCAAGTCATATACCAGGTATAAAACTACATATATCATATCATGTTTAAATTAGTATAAATAATATATATAAATGTTGATCAGTTCCCAGAGTACAATTTATGAAAGCACATGAAAATATTAACTTAAATTTGTCGATAAAAAGTATGCACTTATATACACAATTTAAAAGCAAAAAATATGAGCCATAAAGGAAAAACTATGAACTAATAAGTAAAAAAAAAAAAAAATGAACTAGTTAAACTCATATACTAGAAAGTAAAAACTTTTGAACTTATGAATTATACATATAAAATTATGAACCACATATATAAACTTATGAACTATAATTTTAAACTTATGAATAATGCAAATAAACTTATGAACCACAAAGTTATAGGAGGACCAACAGAATTTAGTAATAAACTATGAGAGTTTAACTATGAACTAACCGAATTTAACTATATACCAATATATTTAAGTATGAATTAAAATATTAATAGTCTCTGTTAACACTTAGTTATGAAACATAGTTATAAATTCATGAATCACACATATAAATTTATGAATCAGCAGAGTTTATCTATGAACTAAAAGAATACAATTTAACTATGAACCAGTAGAATTTTTATTGAACCAATATAATTTAACTAATAAACCTAAATTGAAAACTAATTTAAGTAACATATGAATCAATAACAAAATACTTAACATGTTTATCAAGATTAACTAGAGAAACAAAAAACATATACTATAACAAAAATCATATATAATAAGAAATACATAAACCAAATACAAAATACTAACCATGTACTTCACAACACTAAACTAAAGAAAAAAATATTATATACTATCACAAAAATCACATATACCGCAACCAAAAATATATAAACCAAACAACAAAATATTGAATATACAATAACCACAAAACATGAATACAATATACCACTACAGAAATTATATATATCACAAGCACAAATATATGAACCAAACAAGAAAATATTGAACATATTTATCAATAATACCCACAAAATAGGAAAATCATGTATTACTATAAAAATCGTATGTACCACGACTAAAAATATATGAACCAAACAGAAAATATTTTCTAATTACGAAAAATAATTTAGAAAAATATAGAAATATACAAATAACCACTAAACTGTAACAAAAACAAGACTATAAAAAAAAATTATCATAATAGCAACACAAATTAACAATAACAAGACTATAAAAAAAAATTATCATAATAGCAACACAAATTAACAATAAAAATCAAAATCCCCAATTCAATTAAGAAACTAACCTAGAAGAATTGAAAGAAAATCGTACCTCAATCAATATATTTCACAATGCCGTATGAGAAGCCAGCACCAGAGAAGAAGAACCAGATCCAGAAACAAGAACCTTGGAACCAGAAAAAAGAATATGCAAAATATAATATATATATATACATATATGTATGTATGTATGTATGTATAGGGGGGAGAGAGAGAGGATAAAGAGAGAGAGAGAAAGAGAGAGAGAGAGAGAGAGAGGAGTAGAAAGAAGAGGAGAGAGCTTAGAGAAAGAAAGAGAGAGAGAGAGAGGAGAGGAGAATACAGAGCGTAAAAAAAAGATTTAGCCAAAGTAATATTGACTTAATAAAAAAAGGGCAAACATGGAAATAGAAATAAAAGTTTAAATGGAATGGACATTTATCTATAACTATTAAAGCATGAATATATACTAAGTTTTGGGCTTAAAAATGTCCATATACCAACATGCTTTTAAATTTTAATTGACAATATTTTAATTTCAGCTTGTTTTATTTAAAAGCATCGACTTGATGTTAAACAAGATTAGTTACAATTCGTTGAGGTTATTTTTGTCTTTTTCGAGTCTCTTTTTTTATTTTTTTTCCCCGAATGAGATGATTATGATGGGGTCAATTTGGAAGAAAGTTATCTCATGTTTGTTGTAACAAAAAACGAAATTCTTTGCTTTCTTTTCATATTTTGAGATATAAAAATGTTTTGCACACAAAAAAAAAGAAATTCTTTGGTTTCTTTTCATATTTCGAGATATAAACCCAAAATATACAAAATATTTGGCTTTTTATGAAAATTTTTCTGATAATTAATTAAATAGAATTTTAGATGATAAAAGAGTAATTAATTTCATTTAATCTTTGGTATTTATAGATTGGGCTGGGATTCCAAACCACATATTGGATTCAATTATGGGGAAACTGGAGACCAGCATAGATTATTTGCAGTTTTCTGCAGTTTGTAGTTCTTGACATTCTGTGGCAAAGGATAACATAACTAAATGCGTGGAAATATCACATGATCATCAAGTTCCATTGCTTTTAATCCACTCTAAAGATCATGCGTGGAGTTTATACAACGCTATGGATGAAATATTGGATGATATTAGGATTACAAATAAACCAAATAAAAACCTTAAATCATTCATGTTAAATTGACAAGTTAGGGTTTATTGAATATACCTAAGTTTATCGCTAATCTGTAGAGGATTAGAGATAGAGAGATCGAAGGTAGAAGAGTGAATAAGAGATGATACCTTGAGTGTTTTGGTCTTCTGCAGCCTAATTCTAATGTCACTCAGATAAAGTTCTCTGTAACTGATAGTGGATTACAGAGAATTGAGCGTGCGTGATATTTGGCTGCATGGACCATATCTCTAATGGGTTCTGTAAATAGTTCCTGTTGTGTATCTATCAAACCCAATTGGGTGACTAATAGAGTATCCACATTGGTATCCATACCCAGTTAGATATTCTGACCCAGCTTTAATAAATCACATATTGGGTTCTTATGAAATAGTATGGCCCAATACAATTGTTTTGTATATGTGGCCCAACATAGAAAATATAATTTCCTAATAATCTCCCACTTGAGTCACATATGCACCGTACATAATTGTATTGCAAACTAAAATATGGCCATGAAATTGCTATATTATTCCCGAATATCTCCGAAGTTGTATTCTCATCCATCAAATATATCAGCACAAAACTAAAGCGCTAATCGTTATACTTATTTATATGGCAACTAAAACCCTCAATGATCACTGTACTAATACACCCGAATGACATAGATCGAGTATAGAATGTGGCATAGAAATTACACCTAATGTGATTCACCGTACCTATTTCTAACTAGTCCTCCTTAAACTTTATTGAGATCGACCATAGTCTTTCCCCTTTAGTACATTACCGCAAACTTTAATGTTAAACTACAATAGGAAAGTAAGAAAATATGAAATATATCGTATATTAAAAATTGAGCAGAGTCTACAATAAAAACCATTATCAACCAAAATACTACAGTATATAAACATAAACAAGTGTCATACAATAAGCATCTAAACCAGACTATAAACTCCCACTAAAACTGCACACCATTTAAAAATACAACATCCATACGAGCAGTGTGCTCATGAAAAACTTTAGGTAGTAAACCTTTGGTGAGCAGATCCACTATCATGAAGTTTGCACCGATATGCTCAATTGACACTAAACGACTCTGAACTCTTTCTCGCACAGCTAGGAACTTAAAATAAATATGCTTTGACTTTGATGAGCTCCTGTTGCTGCTAGAATATAAGACTGCCGAGTTATTATCACAATAAAGTTATAATGGCTTTTCAATGCCATTTACTACGTGCAGCCCAGTGACAAAGTTTTGCAGCTATATTCTCTAATTGGATGCCTCATAATAAGCTATGAATTTTGCCTCCATAATTGAAGCAGCTACGAGTGTCTGTTTGGCACTCTTCCAGGAAATAGCTCCTCCAGTTAAAAGAAAGACATAGCCTTATGGGAATTTCTTGCTGCTAGGCATCCCGCAAAATCAGAGTCGGAGTACCCAATGATCTCCAAAATGTCCGATCTCTGATAAGTGAGCATGTATTTCTTTATTCTCTGTAAGTACCTCATAACCCTCTTTGCTGCTTTCCAAATACTTAGCAAAGGGCCCTGGACGTTGTTCACCTGATCCGTCATACCGACCGTAGTGCTCACCACCACGATTAGATTTGACAGCCTTAATTTTCTTATCAAGCTGATTTTCAACCTCAGCTTTATAAGTCTTAAATATATCCAGTGATTGTGACTTCTAATAAATCAAGTATATATACCCATAGTGAGAATAATCGTCTATGAACGTGCTAAAGTACTGTTGTCCATTCTAAGAAGCTGTAGGGAATTGACCACATATATCCGTATGTATCAGTTCTAAGAGAGCTCCTATTGGCACTTAACTTCTTAATGTTTGTCTGTTTCCCCTTTATACACTCAACGCAGACTTTAAAGTATGCCAAATCAAGGGGACCAAGGATCCTATCAGATACAAGACGTTCAATTCTTTGTTTAGAATGTATCTTAAGCATTTGTGCCATAGCATCGATGAGTCCTCATTAGTTAATTTTTTTTTTGTACCTCTTGAATTAACATGCAAAGTTTCATTAACGGAGAGTTGGGTATTTAACATATATAAGTTGTCATTAAGAAAACCGGTACCAACAATAATTGAATCGCGCATAACACTAAATAAATTATTTTCGAAAGAACAAATAAATCCATATTTGTCCAATACAGAAATAGAAACTAAATTCTGCCTTAAAGACGGTACCACAAAAGTCTCATACAAATCCAAATGTTTCCTAAAATTAAAAAAAAAAAACTGAAATGCCTTATAGCCTAGCTCTATCTCAGCTGTTTGGCCTCACACACATAGATGGCTCTTTCAGTATCACTTGGCTTCTGGCTCCACAGGTAACCCTGCATGGAAATACTAACATGAGTAGTAGCACCAGAATTTACCCACCAAGTGTCTTTAGGTACAGAAGTTAAATTAACTTCAGAATAAACATAAAAGAGAAGCGTACCCTTCTTAACACGCCAAGCTCTGTACTTAGCGCATTCCTTCTTTAGGTGTCCACCCTTTCCACAAAAGAAGCAACCTTGCTCATCTTGCTTCTTTTGTGCCTTAGCAGGTGGAACCACTGTAGCTTCTTTACCCTTATTTATTTTTCTCTTCTTTGCCTTAGAGGTAGTAGCCAAGTTAGCACTTTCAGGTATTTCGACTTTGATTTTCTCTTTCTCCTGAACATAAATGGCTATTAACTCATTAATATTCCATTTGTCCTTTTGGGCGTTGTATATAATCTATAGGTTCCCATACTGATTAGGAAGAGAAAGCAAAACTAAGGCCACAAACAAATTCTTATTAATTTCTAACTTGAATTCCTTAAGCTTGCCAGCCAAATGAGATATCTGCATGATGTACTCCCTTATATTTCCTTTGCCGTTGTACCTCATTGAGATGAGTTTCATAAGGTACTAATCATCTCACTCTTTTCATTCTTGAGATATAATTTCTCAAGAGCAGTAAGGAAATCCTTAGCATAAAAATCCTGCATAATTTCTGGAATAGAGCATTTCATGATCATGACAATTATACGATTGGACTTTTCCCATTACTCAATGTTCCTTTTATCCTCAGTGGAACTTTCTTCTATAAGAGCAGCGAGTTGGTCATTTCTGAGTGCCAAGTCAAGATCTATGCAACCTAGTACGATCATGACATTCTCTTTCTAAACCTTAAAGTTTGTGCCCGTAAGCACAGGAATTGTAATCAAATTGGCAGAAATGCTAGCAGCAGAAACTGAACAGAGAACAAAATAATACTATAAATTAAATATGCTCACAACTTAAATGTCATATATAGGTATACAATTTAATTACAAAAATATGCAAATATGACATATATCACATTATCACATAAAGTGGGCTACCATCATAAGATATCTAGCGCAACATTAACAAGCCTTATTTTGGGCTGACTCATTAACTTGCAAGTGGTACTCTCAAGTGCAATGATCAAATACTGACAGTAAATTCTGTAAAGCAACAAATATTTCTTTGGGCTGATTTATTGCTCACATGGAAACCGAACAACCGTCACGCATTTAATATCACATGTGTGTTTATTGTCGTGCCAAATGATCATCTTTCTTTGGGCCGATAATCACCTGCATTAACAACAAACTCACGACATCTTCATATGTCAGAATAAATAAGACTACGCAATAGAGGTTGCTTTGGCAACTTATTGCTTTAATGAATCTATCCCAACATACAAGACAAATGGTATAATGAAAATCATCTAAAATGCCCAAGCCAAATAAGATTTTCATAAACACAAATAAAAGCAATTGAGTTTATAACATTTATCAATTCTAAAATCTAAACAGAGTTTTCAACGGATAAATGTGGGTCGTTACTTAAATTCACTTTGAGGTAATTAATCTTTATCGGTCATGTCTTGGATTAGATCCCCTTGAATTGGGTTGAAAACGACTCAATTTTACCCAAAAATGGACCAAAATAATGAAATTAGGTCCAAAATTGACCCTTGTACCCGAGAGGTCAGCGCTGCGGCGCTGGATCAAAACTGAAGTGGCGCTGCGGCGCTCATTGGAGAGCACCGCGGTGCTGCATGTGCAACACTGTGGCGCTTGCCTTTATGTTACCCAGCGCCGTGGCACTACAAACACAGCTCCGCGGTACTAGGTCAATTTCCTAGAAAAATTTTTCAATCCGAAAATCATCCAAATTGCCAAAATACTTCAAAACAACGAATTTAAGCCCTAATATTCATATTTAACGACCCTAAAACCCAGAAATAAATCCCTAAAATATCAAAAAATATTCAACATGTCATGAAAATCATAGATCATGCATGAATAATCTAAAACCTAGAAAACCTAATAGGTATAGATTATCAAAACTAGAGTCATGCATGATTAACCTAATCAATTTAATATAAAAATATGTTATGATACCACTTGTTGGATGACATTAGGATTGCAAATAAACCAAATAGAAACCTTACATCATTTATGCTAAATTGTCAGGTTAGGGTTTGTTGAATATACCTGAGTCTATGGCAAATCTATAGAGGATTAGAGATGGAGAGACTGAAGACGGAAGCGTGAACAAGAGATGATGCCTTGAGGGTTTTAATCTTCTGCAGCCTAAAGCCTAATGTCACTCAGATAGAGTTCTCTATAACTGATAATGGGTTACAGAGAATTGAGTGTACATGATATTTGGCTGCAGGGATCATAACCCTAATAGGTTCTTTAAATAGTTCCTGTTGGGTATCCATCAAACCCAACTGGGTGACTAATAGGGTATCTATATTAGTATCCATACCCAGTTGGATATTCTGACTCAGCTTTAATAAATCACATATTGAGTCCTTAAGAAATAATATGGCTCAATACAATTGTTTTGTATATATGGCCCAACATATGAAATATAATTTTCTAACATGAAAAATTCTTGGATTAAAAAATATCCGTCTCATATGCTAAGGGCTTCAGGGGCTCTTCAAATGGATGGTTGACAACTGTAAATAAAGACTACACATTAACACTGTACAAGCCTTTTTCTATGATTAATCAGGTAAATATTGGCAAGCCTTTTTCTATGATTAATCAGGTTAATATTATCGATACAAGCATTACCCTTCCATGTCTATTTCCTCCTTATCATCAGCTAGAACCTCACTTTATTGTTTCTCTATCTCCAGAAAATTTTTCTCCATGGCAAGAACCTCAATTTCCTCTATATGTACAAAATTTTCCTCCATGGCAAGAACCTCAATTTCGTCCATATGTACAAAATTTTCCGCCATGGCAAGAACCTCAATTTCCTCCTCATGTACACAATTATCCCTGGCTAGAAAATCTAGTGCTACAAGAATATTATCGTCAGCTAGATGATCACCAATCCTATAATTATCATGTTCATAAAGTTGTGATATCTGCTGATTCACTAGAAAATCCAAATGAATGCACAGTCGTGGTGATATTTGGGTTTGAGCACTTTCAGAAATTATTTGCAGTTTCTTGTGTTCTACTACATATTATCAGTTTTTGAATTCATCATTGAAAGTGTTAACAATTTACAGAACCGGATCAATTAACATGTTAAAAAGATGAATCTCTCAGGTTGAACAAAAACTAAATAGGAGTTGTCTAAAATTAATATGTTAAATTGGGTTCAACTAATAGTTTAAATTCTAAAAATGTTAGAAGATGGTTGCTATATTGAACGCAAATTAAACAGGACTTGTTTAAATGATGTGCTAAGTATGTCGAGTCGAATTTCATCTATTTTTTAAACATATGTCATGTATACATCCATACGTCCATAAATAGTAATGTAACAATTAATAATTCGTGGTAAGTTTGTTGTTTTTCTATTGTTTATGTCTCGATATAACAATACTAATTGCAACTTTTTTATGAGTCTTCATATACTAAAAGGGAGTTTTCAAGATTTTTTTTTTCATGGCCTTTGTAATTATCTAAATGTACTAAGTTCGAGAGTTCTTAGCATTTGTCATATAACTGATATAATGTTTCAACATTTTGCTTGATCAAGAGTCAAGACGATAAAATCAGAGTAGTACAGGTTCCGCTTTGCGTATATGCACTTTTTTTTTTGGGTTGGGGGGATGAAGTTGGCATTCATATTTTCCTCTTCAAAAAAAAAAAAGGTCATTGTAAATTGCTTAAAAAGGGGACAAATCCGAAAAAATAAAAAATAGAGAGTACATCTGCCCACCAGGGGAATTCCTTGTGGTTCTTGTTGAGGAGGATTATTATTTTTTGTAGAACTAATCCATATTTCTAATCAGGTTATTTTGTAGTTGTTGGAAATTCTTAATACTTGTTCATTTTGAATCTTTTGAATATTTCTTGCTTGGATATAGTTGAATATTTCTATGTTAGGCATGACATATATTTATGGTCAGCGAATATATAGTATGTACTACGGTTAAGATTTAAGAAACTGACTTAAAGACAGGGAATGAGCAAGTCGTAGCAAGTGATATTAGTCAATTTTATAGTACTTAATTTTATTTTTGGTATAGTCTATAATGTAGTGTATTGGTCACTATATTGACTTCATAAAATTGACGCCTCAAAGTCGTCATACACTCCAATAATAAAAGTACAACCTTAAAAAACTCGACCTCTCCGATATTTGGCTAGTCAATTGGAGCAATAACACATTATTACATCCTTGAACCATTATTCATTGAGCCATACGAAAGTTTTCTCTCTGGGAACGGTTGGTACACGACTTTGAGGCATCAATGTTAGAAAATGGACCATTTATTTGAAATGATAGTTTGGGTCTGAGAGCTCACGTGTGTGGTAAAACTCAAATTAAAGTTGTAATTCTATTTTCATTAGCCAATTTGTAACGTGAATTAGAATAGGACCTGCTTTGTGGAAATACAAGGTCTTGGCATAATCTTGTTCTACTCGATGAGTAGATTAAATCGATATATCATGTGTCTAAATTGGAGCTTGGATGGATGAGAAATTAATGGTCAAAATGTACTTGTTGGTATTAGAAAATAGAGGAAGAAAATTGGAAAAGCTTGTCCCACATTAGTTGGGAAGCTCTTAAACCTGTACTTAATATAGAGTTGTATTTTTTATGAGAGTAATAGTGCATAGCCAAGATGCTCTCTTAGGCGCATGTAAGGGGTGCAAATTTGGGCTTGGGCTCATGTGTGCTCGCATATACGAACACGAATGTTAGCTTGAAATCTTGGACACTTGTTAAGCTAACCTTTTGCTACAACTAGGCTTATTTTTTCCTCTATTTTCAATCCATTTTGCTTACTTCTAAAAGAACATTTGAAACTGAAAAAATATGGCAATAAAAGGCACGGGTATAAGTTTCAGAAACAATCATTTTAAATGAATAAAAACATTCAGTTTTGGCTAGCAAGGGATGGAGTATTGGCTAGTGAGTAACAAGTTAGGTTGATTTTTTCCTCTATTTTCAATCCATTTTGCTTGCTTCTAGAAGAACATTTTGAAACTGAAAAAACATGGCAATAAAAAGCATGGTTATAAGTTTCAGAAACAATCATTTTAAATGAATAAAAACGTTTAGTTTTGGCTAGCAAGGGATGGAGTACTGGCTGGTGAGTAACAGCCAATTTATTGGTATTATGGAGTATTCATGTTGATTTTTGTAACTTCTCTTTTCGCCAACTATATAAACAGACCCTCTCTACTTTTTTTTCATACACAACAAAAAAGCTTTTAGCTTCTCTTATTCTCTCCTTAGCGGTATAGTTTTCTTAGCAATTAGTTTGTAGTTCTAATCTTTTTTGATATTCTAGTTTTAGAAATGCTTGTGTGAAAAGAGTTCTAAAAGTTTTCAGTTCGTAGAGTGGAGATGTTGGTACTTTACCTGCTACTCTTCGTCATTGCATCTTGGGAAACTGATGCTAGCAAAATCCTCAAGCATTCTACCGAAGGGAGTGAATTAGTTTTAAAGAATCTGTGTAGCACACAGGCCTCAGCAATTAACAATCTTTTGTTTTGCAGAATACTTAATTTGAAGTGCCGCTAAAATTCTGCTTAAGTTTGGATCATAATAACCTTTGATAACTTTAATTTTATTTTAAAGTTTATTGTGAACGTTTGTCATAATTATTTTGTAACCTTATATATTGCATATGCTTATTTGTTATTATTTTTTTTTACAATCTTAAAACTGAATCGTTGCTTTATAAGATTTTGTTAGGTTGCATGTTAAAGTTTTTTTTATTAAATTCTTTATGCTCTTATTTGCAATATATATAATTCTAATTATATATATATATATATTGCTCTCTTGCTTTGTTATTACTATCATTCTTGGTGTGGAATTCTTGTAGAGGAGAATTTGTGTTCTGTCTAAGAAAATCGGGTTTGAAGATGAAGCATATATGACCCCTCCACATCTTTCCTGTGAGTTTCTTTGAAATTCTATCTAGGAGGCGAGATTTTAAGTGGGACCTGTTTCTGAACCCTCTGTCTTTTTTGGGAACTATTTTGTACTGAAATTAATAATTTTTTATTGGTTAATTTCAGCAATGGCAAACAACAATGCTGATGTTGTCAACGCTGAGAACACAACTAGTTCCCAATAGTGTGTTATGGCATCTGCAGTGCCAGTGTCTGTCCCTACTGTGGCTCGAGTGCCAAACCCTCTTATGATTACTGTGGTACCAGCGGCACACTATGAAAAGAAGCCCGAGAAGTTCAATGGGTTGAACTTTAAAATGTGGTCGCAAAAAATAACCACATTGAACCTTGCGAGGTTCTTGACTGAAGAGGCTCCGAAAGTCAGAGAAGATGAGCAAGATTTCCATATTCTTGCTGTTGTTAATGCTTGGTAATAATCTAACTACTTATGCCGAAACTATATAATGAATAGTTTGACCGAATCATTATATAGTGTATATCATAATAAGAAAATAGTAAATGAATTGTGGGAGTCACTAGACTATAAATATATAACTAAAGATACTAGTTGTAAGAAATTTATGGTGGGACACTTCCTAGATTATAAAATGATCGACTCTAAATCTGTAATCACTCAAGTTTAGGAGTTTCAGTTGATTCTCCAAGAAATTCAGGCAGAGGTGATGGTCTTTTATGAACCCTTCTGAGTAGCTACTGTTATTAAGCCGGTGGCAAAAGTAGGCTCAATAACAGTAGCTACCAAAAGCACAAACGAAAGAACATGAGCCTTGAAGACCATGTTATTAGGCTCTACATTAAAGAAGACAACAGATGTTCTAAAAAGACAGGAGTCTTGTCTAGTACATCTGTGGCAAAAGCAAATATTGTGGAGCATAGTCAAAGCTCTAATGTGCTGAAAAGACAGGAGTCTTGTCTAGTACGTCTGTGGTAAAAGCAAATGTTGTGGAATATAGTCAAAGCTCTAAGGCTAAGAAGAACAAGTCAAAGAAATGGTCCAAGCTAGGACCTAAAGGTAGAGTGGGCATGAAGCAAAAATTCTAAGAAAAATGCTTCAACTGTGACAAGATGGGTCACAAGGCTTCAGATTGCCGACTTCCAAATAAGAAGAAGAAAGAAGCCAACATGGTGGATGGCATCACAAAAGATATAGAAGACATAAGTTTGTCTGCAGTTGTTTCTGAAATCAATCTTGTTGGGTCCAATCTAATGGAATGGTAGATTGACACTAGAGCTTCAAGGCATGTCTGTTCCAACAAGGGCCTGTTCACAACCTTTGAACTAGCAGAGAATGGGGAAAAGTTCTTCACAGATAATTCAGCTACGTCTGAAGTACAAGGTCTGGGTAAAGTGGTACTAAAGATGACCTCTGGGAAAGAACTAACTCTGAATAACGTGATGTACATACTGAATATCCGTAAGAACTTAGTATGTAGTTCATTACTGGATAAACATGGATTCCACATGGTGTTTGAGTCAGATAAATTTATATTGACCAAGAGTAGTCTTTTTATGGGAAAGAGATAAGAATGTGAGGGTATATTCAAACTTAATGTAATGACCGTAAAGCCCAATATCAATAAAGCTAGTTCTTCTGTTTATTTGATTGAGTCTTCTGCTTTATAGCATGGTAGACTAGGACATGTTAATTATGATACAATACATAGATTAATTAACTTAAATCATATTCATGCTTTCCAAATCGATACAAAACATAAGTTTCAAACTTGTATTGAGGCAAAATTGATAAGTTTGTCTTTTCAAACTATTGAAAGAAATAATGAACCCTTTGATTTAATTCACAGTGACATTTGTGATTTATAATTTGTGTAAACAAGGGGAGGCAATAAGTATTTTATTAACTTTGTCAATGATAGCACAAAATATTATTATGTGTACTTACTAAAATCCAAGGACAAAACAATAGAGAAGTTTATTCTCTATAAGAATGAGGTTGAAAATCAACTTAATAAAAATATTAAGATGATTAAAAATGACCGTGGTGGAGAGTATGAATCATCTTTTGGTGAACTCTATGCATAATATAGAATATATATGAGGTCACTCCACCTTTTTCACCTCAGTCAAATGATGTTGCTGAGAGAAAAAATCGTACCTTGAAAGAGATGATGAATGCATTGCTGTTAAGTTCTGGATTGCCTCAGAATATATGGGGGGAAACTATTTTAACAACTAATTACCTTTTAAATAGGTACACTACAAGAAAGAAGAAAAGACATCTTATGAATTATGGAAATATAGAAAGCCTTTCTACAAATACTTCGGACTACAGGGATGTCTTGCTAAAGTAATAGTACCTACACATAAAAAAATATGAAAATAGGACCAAAGACAGTTGATTGTATTTTCATTGATTATGCACATAATAGTAGTGCTTATCGGTTTCTTGTGTCTGAATCACAAATCCCAGACATACATAAGAACACAATAATGGAATCGAGAAATGCATCATTCTCTGAAGATGAATTTCTAGATAAATCTAATGAAGAACCTAGTACATCAGAATGAACTTATGAGGCTACTACTGAGAATAATCAGGACCAAGAATAAGTCGTTGAAGATGAGCTCAGACATAGTAAAAGGGCGAGAACTGAAAAATCTTTTGGTTCGAAATTTTCGGTCTATTTGTTGGAAAGAGAACCTCAAAGCTTTTAAGAAGCTGTGAGCTCTGTTGAGGAACCTTTATGGAAAGAGGCTATTAAGAGCGAAATTGATTCCATTATGCAAAACTATATGTAAGACCTAGTGGATCTTCCTCCAGGATACAAGCCACCTAGTTCAAAATGGATTTTTAAAAGGAAAATAAAAGCAGATAGAACAATTGACAAATATAAGGTTAGACTGGTTATCAAAGATTATAGGCAAAAAGAAGGCTTAGATTACTTTGATGCTTATTCTCCTGTGACAAGAATAAATTCCATAAGGATGATACTTGCGATTGCCGCTCTGTGGAATCTTGAAGTATACTAAATGGATGTAAAAATCTATATGGAACAACCTGAAGATTTTGTTGCTCCTAGACAAGAAAAGAAAGTCTGTAAACTGGTCAAATCTCTGTATGGCTTGAAGCAAGAGCCAAAACAATGGCATGAAAATTTTGACAGAGTAATGCTTACTAATGGTTTTAAAATCAATGAGTGTGACGAATATGTCTATGTCAAAAACACTGAAAATGGCTACATCATTTTGTATCTTTATATTGATGACGTACTCAATATTGGTAGTAATAACAAGATGGTCAAATCTACTAAGAATATGTTGAACTCTAAATTTGACACGAAAGATATAGGTCTAGCTGATGTAATTTTAGGAATTAAAATTAAAAGGATATCTGATGGACTCATACTTAGTCAGTCGCACTATATGGACAAAATTTTGGAGAAATTCAACAAAGATGTAGAGTGTCTAGAACACTGATAAACATGAAACAATATCTTCATAAGAATAAAGGTGGGAGTATTTCTCAAGTAGAATATTCTAAAGTGATTGGTAGTCTAATGTACTCAATGAATTGTACAAGGCCAGATATAACCTATACAGTTAGCATACTGAATAGATATACGAGTAATCTAAGTGTTGAGCATTAGAAAGAAATTGTGAAAGTACTTAAGTACTTGCAATATACTCATAACTATGGACTACACTATAATAGATATTCTATAGTTTTAGAAGGATACAGCGATGCAAACTGGATATCTAATATAAAAGATTCAAAGTCTACTAGTGAGTATGTATTCACACTAGCTGGAGCAGTTGTATCGTTGAAATCTTCTAAACAAATAGTTATAGCCCGATCCGCGATAGAATCTAAGTTTATAGCTCTAGATAAATGCAGTGAAGAGGCTAAATGACTACGTCATTTCTTAGAAGATATTCCAGATTGGCCTAAGCCTGTGCCGCCAATATCTATACATTGCAATAGTCAATCAGCTATTGAAAGGGCACAGAGTAACATGTATAATAGTAAATCTGGACATATTCGTCATAGACATAACACCATTAGACAACTACTCTCAATTGGAATTATTTCTATATATTATGTGAAGTCTAAAGATAACCTGGCGGATCCGCTAACCAAAGGGTTAAACAGAGAGTTAGTTGATAATTATCGAGAAGAATGGGACTAGAGCCCATGAAATAGAAGTCAATACAATGGAAACTCAACTTAGTTGCTTGGAGATCCCAAGATCTAGGTTCAAAGGGACGACCTAATTGTAAAGACTTTTCGATATTCTAATTCTAGAAATCCCTGAGTGAAAAGAATTCTAAAAGTTTTCAGTTCGTAGAGTGGAGGTTTTGGTGCTTCACTTGCTACTCTTTGTCGTTGTATCCTGAAAAACTAACGCTAGTAAAATCCTCAAGCATTCTACTAGAGGGAGCGAATCAGTTTTAAGGATTCTGTGTGATACATAAGCCTTGGCAGTTAATAATCTTTTATTTTTCATGAATACTTGGTTTGAAGTGTCGTTGAAATTCTGCTCAAGTTTAGAGCATAATAACCTTCGGTAACTTTAAGTTTGTTTTTAAAGTTTATTGTATACGTTTGTTTTAATTATTTTGTAACCTTATATAGCATATGCTTGTTTGTTATTTTTTTTATCTTGCAGTCAAATGGCTGTAATAATTTTTCAAACACGTCCACTTAGGGGGCTGGGTTTTGGGAGTTTTGGGATGAGAAATAGACATGACTACTAGTGTTTTGGACTAAAATAAAGTGTTTTATAAAATGATATTTTTAGTGTTTTCAAAGTATTATGTGACATAATTCGCATAAAAAATCATAATTTTACAGTCACCGACTGTGACATTATTAGAAAAGTTATTTTTTAAAATATTTCTAGAAAAGTCATTTTAATCCAAAATACTACTATTCATGTTAAATTCCCTTTTGAGACTCTTTGGGGCCAACTTGGCTGATCTTAAAGGGATATTTTGTAGACCAAAAGAGTTTAAAATATATCTTTTGTTTAAAATTTTTGATTTTGTGTTTTAAAAAAAAGAAAAAAATGGAGAAAATTATATATACTAACACGTCTATGGGAGAATGAAGGATGTTGGCCACCTTTTTCATTGTGATGCTATAATTATTAATTAGGTGATTATATTTGCACCTATTAGATATAAAAACACCTCTTCTTTTCTAAATTATTTCTTTTAATACAACTTTAACCTTACACTTGAATATTTGAAAGAGAATTTTAATTAATCCACCTCATTACGGATTAAAAGAAACTATAAAAAAAATAAAATAAAATCAAAACCTCTACATAGGAAAATAATATTATAGAAAACATTTTCTAAAAAAAGTGAATAATAAGTAATTTTATTACTTTAAGGGATATTATCATGTTTATATCTTGTATTCTGACACTTTCTTCAAATTATATCTTGTATTTTGGTTATCATCAATATTGACCCTCAGATTTGAAATTTATTACAGATTTATACCCTAACACTAATTTAGAGCAGTTAATTTTCCAAGATGACGATTAAAAAATTAAAAATAAATAGTATAAAAACTAATTCGAGAATAAGTTTACTAAATCATCTTATCAAATTAATTGCTCTAAATTGATGTCAGTGTATAAATTTATAACAGATTTTAAATTTATTGGTCAATGTTGATAATAACCAAAACACATGATACAAATTGAACAATATATCAAAATACAAGGTATAAAAGTGATACTATCCATTAATTTAATAGTGGGATTTTGTTTTAAAAAACCTGCTATTAAAATGCAAAAATTAAATCAGGCAGAAAAAAAAAAGACATAAACGAAAACTTATTGCAAATCATCACCATACCTTGCAAAACCCATGTAACACCAGGCCTAAAAATTGAAATTGTAATAAATAATTCTAGTAAAATATGATCTATTCGCCACTAGAAAAAAAAAACAAATAAAAGACTTAATTTATTAAAATGATCGTGGCCAGTTCTAAATGCATTTTATGACCAAACCTAGGAAATAAACAATAAGTCAAGGAAGGAAAAACTCATATGTAATCAATAAAGAAAAGGGAATGTACAAATTATAGAATAAAGTAAAAACTAGGTACAAATACAATGATACGTAAGCCAAATAAAAGAAAAAAAACAAAAATGAAAACTCTAAAGCCAAAAAAAAAAAAAAAAGGAGAGAGAGAGAGAGGTGTATAGAAGAAAATAAAGGAAAATAAAGAGAAGAATGAGAAACATAAACATGTGATAGACTAATTTTTGAATTAGTGGAAGAGATTAAAGAACGTATTGAGGAATGGGGTGTAGTGAGGTGTTTTAATTCTTGTAATTTTTAGATGTATTAATTTGTCCAATTTAGTCTTTTTACAACTAAAAGAGGTGCCTTTATACTAATTGGGGGTGCAAATAGGGTGGCTCTATTGACACACCCATGTTTACTCTTCCTACACAATTTTTTTCAAAAATAAATTTTATTTTTATTTGAAATCTTAATTTTTCCATTCCTACCCTTCATTTTTCAAAGTGATTATTTGCTTTCCTCGCCCACAGAGGGTCATGGCCTTTGCAAAATTCCTACTTGAGTTCGTTTAATTCATCTTGAAGGATTAAGGGATTTTTTTTATGAGAGTTACAGACTCGCAGCACCATGAAAAATTGTTTGGAGTTCAGGCTATGGATTCTTGTATTGGGCTTTTTAGGAATAAATTAGTAGGGTTTATCTTCTTAATTTAAATTCCTCTTTCCTTGCCTCTATTGCAATTCAATTGGATCAAAGAAATAATCTTTCAAGCTATAATAGTTTCTCCATCAATACTAACTACATTCTCCATAGATTCTTTAGACATGAAGAGAGAAAAAGTTTCGGAGGTGTTTGGCACACGTTCAAAACAATATTTAGGCAACGTAATGCACAACTTCACACTGTTTTAGAGATTATATTATAATATTGTCCTTTCGTGGAATTTGATTTAAATTATTTTAAGAATAATAAAATCTGTTAAAATAAATGTGTGAGAAGAGTAGACAGAGGTGTAGCAATAGACCCATACTTGCAAATATAGCCCTCCTTATTAATTAACATTACTTTTCTTTGAGAAAGACAGAGTTTCCCATTCCTTAATTTCGATTTGAGAAATTTAGGTGGATGACCAAAATTTTAAATTTGATTAAGTAGATGTCTATTTTTAAAATTTTATAGCTAAATGTCCAGGTAGATATATTTTTACACTTGGTAGATACATAGATCTACCAATTTTAGTTACTGTTCTGAAATGCACTGGGTATATAATTTTTTATACTTGGTATATAAAATTTTACACTTGGTATATATGCATATATACCGTACATTTTGCTATAACTTTTGACAAAGGGACATTTACTGAAATTAGGCCCAAAATTTGGTCATATTTCTATAAGCCCATTTGGACTTTGGATACATGGTATGAAGGCTGTTAGTTATGTAAATTTCAATTCTAAATACAAATTTGCATTTGCCTGTTAAAAATATAAGTATAATATTTGTTATTTTTGGTATTATCCTGCATACTCTTTAAAAGGTAATGAGTTTATGAATCTATATTTATAGGTTGTAGGTTGGGTCAGAGGTTTTTTTCCTTTTCTTTTTCTTTTTTTTTTTTTTGTTGAAAAGCTTTACTATATTCAATAAGAATCAACATCATTAGAAAAAATCTCAACCCAGTTGGTAGCTAAGGAAGACACTATATCTGGTTGAGAATTGGTCTAATTCTATACAAAATTTATCTACACCCCTTCTAAACATCCAATGTGCCTCCTCGTTGAACATTTTGGTTATCCATTCAAAAGATTTGTACCAAAATTAGATGAGGAAGCTTTGGTTGTTGCTATGAGTTGATGAGCTTCTCATATAAGAGTATCAAAATCACCATTCAAAGCTTTAAAAACATTCAAGCAGTCTCTTTCACACATAACTTTGAACCAACTCTTGGAAATACCAAGTTTCACACCATTTAGTACTGCAGCAGCTTCAATAACCTTGATAGAGAAACAAAGGTCTTTGAACACTTATATACTAATAATTTCACCTATAGAACTCCTGATAACCACAACTATAGTCACAATAAAATGGGAAACTTTTATAATTGTAAATAACAGAATTATAATTTTTCCATATAGCAGTAGCTAGTTCAAATTAAAAAATACTGTTAAAAGTGAAAACTTAAATGGTTAAGGGGATTGCGGCCAGGCAGAAGTCACAGGTTCGAGCCTAGGGAAGGTTAGGGATTTTTTATAGAGGCTTACCCTTATTGAACTTTGCTTAGTGTCTGGGAGTGGCGTACTTGCATTTCCCACCCCATGATATAGCCTACATTAGTCACCTAACTAACTAGACACTTGGTGGGGCTAGGGGTGTTGTGCTCAATCTCCAAATAGAGTAAGGCCCGCCTAAAATGGTCTTTAACTAACCTTCTCGTTGGCGAAGTTCAGAGATGCAAATGTCACGTATTGCCAAAGGGTTGACTACCCTGTTATAAAGCCGGCTGAACCTATAGGCAGCCTAGGTATTTGCCTAAGGCCCCAAAACTTCCTTGTATATATATTAATATTATATATTTTTAGGTACTTCTTTTTTGACATAAATGATTTAACTAAACGTAGGTTTTGAAAAAATTAAATAAAAAATTTAAAAACTATAAAAAAGCCTATATTTTTTATTTTGTGGGCTATAAAGAAGCCTAGATTCTTGACTTTGTAGGCTATCTTTAATCATTTATCTAGGAACAACAGTCGTATATTTTATTGTTCTTTTTTTAACTGTGTTGGCTTGAAGCTACAGGCCATAGTTTTTACCCGTTAAATTTTAACGTTGTTAATTCAGTCAGGCTGTTATTTATTATATTTTTTACAAATTTTCTTTAATATTAAAATTTTAATATTGTTGGTGTCGTATTGTTATACAGTTGTAGTTTTACTTATAAATTTACTTATAAATGTAAACCTATTGTTTTTATTTTACAATACACACTCGAAGAAAAAAAAAGACTTATATTTAGTTTTCAATTCCATCTCTCTTGCCAATCTCTCCTGACATTCCTAATTGTTTCACCACAAGTTGATTTACAGGTTATATCTTTCTTTCTTACTCTTTATTTCTTGTTAATTTATTAATTAATATTGTTGTTTGAATTTTAGAGTAGCATTTTTATTTTCTATTATTATTGTCTTATCTATAGTTGTTTTGTTCTTATACTTAAGATATTAAAATAAATATATCTAATAGAAAATATCCATCTGGATATGAGAAATTAAAGAAAAAAAGAAAAATAAAAAGTTTAATTCAATCACAAAAAGGAGCTCTTGAAAATTTTCGTACAAATAGTAAGAGAAAGGTAAAGAACTGAAATGAAGAAATAACTAAAAACAAAAATCTAATTAGGAGATAATAAAGTGGTGGTAGAAAAACCTATAAAGAATGATATTGATGAAACACGTGATAGTGTGAGTGCTGAGGAAGAATGTCAAAAGACTAATAAAGTGGATAGAATTAACATGGAAACTAGAGATCTAAATGAAAGTTTGAGTCATATTTCTATTAATATTTATAACCGGGAAGGTGTGAAAATATTGATAATAAGTTGAGAGATTTATTAGTAGAAAAAGGTCCAACTAGAGAGGGTGATATAAATTTTCCTAAAGATGAAAATTATAGGCATTTCTTAACTACTCATTACATGACGAAACTAGTAAACTGGGAAAAGTATGATAGGAGATGGTTAGTATATTCAAAAGATTTTGATAAAGTATATTGCTTTTATTGCAAATTGTTTAGCAGTATGAAATCTAGCATAACAAAATTGGGTAACGAAGGAACTAAAGATTGGAAAAATCTTAGTATGAGATTGAAAAGTCATGAAATAATTAATGAGCATATAGTTAACATGAGTACTTGGTTTGATTTAGAATTTAGATTGTCAAAAGATAGACCAATTGATAGAGATGTTCAAGAAATAATTAATAAAGAGAAGGAACACTGGAGAAATGTTTTAGTTAGAATTATTGCTCTTGTAAAAAGTTTAGCTAAAAGTAATTTGGCATTTCGTGAAAATAACGAAAAAATCCATCAAGAGAACAATGAGAATTTTTAAGTCTCATTGAGATAATTTCTGAATTTGATCCAATTATGAAGAAACATGTTCGACGTATTCAAAATGGTGAAATTCATAATCATTACTTGGGACATAATATTCAGTTATTAGCACTTAAGGTTAAAAGTGCAATTTTGAAAAAAAAAATCAAAGAAGCAAAATATTTTTCTATTATGCTTGATTGTACTCCAGATGTAAGTCACCAAGAACAAATGTCCCACATATTAAAGTGTATAGATATTTCAACAAATCTAATAAAAATAAAAGAATATTTTTTAGGATTTTTGAAAGTGGATGATACTTTTGGAAAAGGCATTTTTAGTGAACTTATTGAAGAAATTGAAAATATAAAACTTGATATCAATAACATAAGGGGGTAAAGATATGATAATGGGTCTCACATGAAAGGAAAAAAACAAGGTATGCATAAAAGATTATTAGAGATAAATCCTAGAGCGTTATATACACCTTGTGGTTGTCATAGTCTTAATTTAGTATTTTATGATGTTGCCACATCTTGTATTAGAGCTATATCATTTTTTAGAATTTTACAACACATATATTCATTATTTTCTTCTTTTCCTAAGAGATGGATTACATTAAAAGATAACATACCTAGTTTAACCGTCAAATCATTGTCACAAACTCATTCAGAAAGTTGTATTGAAAGTGTTAAGGCTATTAAAGTTCAAGCTCTATCATAAGAGATGCTTTGTATGAACTTACAGAAATTAATGATGATCCTAAAATAAAGAGTGAAGTAAAATATCTAGCCATCTATGAATTAGAGGATTTTGAATTTTTGTTAGGTATGACTATTTAGTATGATATTTTATTTGTTGTTAATTTAGTTAGTAAGAGCTTTTAAGTGAGAATATGCATATTGATATTGCTATACATTAATTAAAGAGTCTTATTTCCTTTTTTGAAAACTATAGGAAAAATAGATTAGTATCCGCTATGATTTCAGCTAAAGGAATTGCAAAACAATAGCCTAATTGAAGTACTTAATTTCATTTAAAAAGTTGATACTTTTCCAAATGTATCTATTGCTTATAGAATTTTGTTAACAATTTCTGTGACAATTGCTTCTGCAGAAAGAAGTTTTTCAAAACTAAGACTGATAAAGTCTTATTTGAGATCAATCATGTCACAAGAAAGATTAAATGAATTAGCTATGCTGTCTATTGAGAAAGATTTGTTGGATAGGCTTGAATATAAAGATTTGATTAATAACTTTGCATCTCAAAAAGTAAGAAAAATAAATTTTCAATAAATCTTTCTTTCTTTTTTACTTCTCTAATTTCTTTGTTGTTCTTTTTTGAGGCTTATAGTAAAATATCTGGTATATATGTTTATATACCTAAGTGTAAAATTTTATATACCAAGTATAAAAAATTATATATCCAGTACATTTCAGTACAATAACTGAAATTGGTAGATAAATATATCTACCAAGTATAAAAGTATATATACCTGGATATTTAACTATAAAATTTAAAAAATGGACATTTACTTAATCAAATTTAAAAAATTAGTCATCCACCTAAATTTCTCTCTTTTTTTTTCCCCTCAAATGTAAAGGCCTCATTGGAGGATTTGCCTAAGGCTTCAACCATTCTTGGATAGGCCCTGCCCTGGTCAGCCCTTTTCTTATAAAAAATGTTAGAAAAATAAATAAATAGAAGAAGAAGAAGAAGAGGAAGAGGAGGAGAAGTGAAACTAGAGATGTAAGTGGGTCGGGCCAGCCTATATTTAATAAGCCCACACATACTGTGTACCGGGCCTAGGCCTAGCTCGCCTAAAATGTGGGTTAAAGGCCCAGGACGGCCCATAGACCTAACCCACATTTTATGCGAGTTTAACTTGGTCGTACCAAAGTGAGATGTGCCTATGCGGGCCAAATATAGGCTAAAATGTGGGCATAATTTCGTTATTATTCTATACTTTAAAATATCAATATATGCTTATGTGGGCTAAAATATAGGTCTAAAACTCATTCATATTCTTCTAAAATTTGAATAAATTGAAAAGAAACAAAAATAAGTAAATAAATAACATTAAAAACATATAAATGAAAATATTTAATTAAGATTTTTTTAAATTTGAATTAAGAAATATATTTATAATTATATATATAATAACTAAATGTGAACCTAATCTTGGATGTGGTCAAGCCGAGCCTGTGGGCCTATTATTGAGGCCCAACCTGATTCTACTATATGTAACAGACCAATACAGACTCACATTAATATGGGCGGGCCAATACCACACTGACATATCTAGTGAAAACTTAATGAGAAATTTAGGTGGATGACCAATATTTTAAATTTGATTAAGTAGATGTCCATTTTTTAAATTTTATAGCTAAATGTCTAGGTATATATACTTTTATACTTGGTAGATATGTTTATCTACTAATTTCAGTTACTGGACTGAAATGTACTGAGTATATTAATTTTTGTACTTGGTATATAAAATTTTATATTTGGTATATAAACATATATTCCGAATATTTTGCTATAACATTTGACAAATAGATATTTACTTAAATTGGGTCCAAAATTTGGTCCTATTAACTTAATACTATAAATCTACTAGCGTAACTTCCTCAAATCAAACTAGGGATGGCAATCTGTGCCGTGTCGTGTTTAACCTAATTAAATCGTGTCGTTAACAGGTTAACCTATGTGTCACATGTTTAATAAAAACGACGTGCAGATTGATGGGTCAAAATGTATATAAATAGTATAATTGTTAGTTTACTCGATTTTTTTAATTAAGTTTTACTATAGTAAGAGAAACTAGTTCATTAGCTTTATGTTTTTTATTTTATCTATAAGAAATTCATGAAAAAATATTTTTTTTGAAAATAATTATTTAATATAATTTATCAAAAAATTGCTTAATCGTGTCAATTCGAGTCAATTTCGTGTCAAGCAGATTTAGCTAATTGTGCGAATTTCGAGTCGTATTATCGTGTCATGACCTATATTGCCAACCCTAAATCAAACTAATAGATCACGTAACTAATACGTCATGCTGTAGCCATATGTCCTACGTCTCTTCTAGTTTTCGTATTACACGTCTATCAGAGTATCAGTGCCTCCAAGTCCCACCCTCTTTTGGTATTATTCATTTAATTATTTGTTGGTTTGTGACTTACCGAGAAAGCACAATTAAAGTCAGAAAAAAGAAAAAAAAGAAAAAGAGTAAAAAGAAAAGAATAAAGAAAGGAAATCGAAGAAGATATGATGTTTGACCAAAGGTGGCATAAAAATTGGGATTGTTTGGCTGCACTTGATTCATTTCGTTTCCATACAAACACTAGTAAACTTCCAAGAAATTAGGCTTTTTTTTTATTTTTTCTTTTGGTGGAGTGGGTCTTTCAAGTTCCCAACCCCACAACAAAAATAAAAATAAAATAAAATTCCAGCTGTAAAATACTAAAATTGTCCCTGGCACAGGCACTCTCGGCAAAACCCAAAATAATGTTTAAAAAAATATAAGGACTTAGGTCGGTGCATTCAAATTTGGAAAACGTATTCGATTTCACCAATTTCAATAACCAATCATTGGTCTGCATTCATCAGTTTTTTGAAGTTTGGGGGCGGTAAACTAAACTCATTGGCGGTTACTTTGTCAGTCACCACACCCGGTCACCGCCGCTTTCCTCCCGAATGGACGGATCTGCCCCCTTCACGTCTCCAAACAAACTAGTGGTCCCCACATCTAGAACAAAACAGAAATACAAACGAGCTGACACGTGTCCAACACAGCTGGGTCTGTGACCCCACCTCCTGCAAAGACATTTCCACGGTTGACTTTGAATTTTGGGGCGAGTAACTATAGTAAGAAGACAAAACTTTCCAATCCAACGAATACCAACATTTTTTGCCGGAAAATAAATTAAATAAATTAACGGAAGTTTTCGGTTTATTAACAACTAGTCGTTATACCGCGTTTTGCGCGAGTTGTATTAATATTGCATAAATGTTTGATGAGACGAATGTAGCACAATCATTTGTTCGATGAATTAAATTTATTATAAGCTATCATTAATATTAAATTAAATACAATATTATATAATANAAATAGAATAATGATCAAAGATATAGTTAGGTTTAATGTATTTCAACATCAAAAAATATATTTATCTCTTTATTTATTTTGATGAGACGAATGTATTTGACGTTCGATGAACTAAATTTAATATAAGTAATCATTAATATTAAATTAAATATAATATTTTATAAAACATTAAATTATGTTTTTATCTCTCTCTATATTTATTTTGATGAGACGAATGTAGCACAATCATTTGTTTGATTCGATGAACTAAATTTATTATAAGATATCATTAATATTAAATTAAATATAATTTTATATAATACATGTATATATTACAACCAATCATAGCAAAGAAAAATAATGATAGGACCAATCATATCATGAAAAAATTAAGATTTTTCTAAAAATTTTAAAATAAAATGGTGATCAAAGAGGCTATCAGAGTTTTGAGCTTCAGGCTTAATATAGATATATAGATAGATAGATGATAATGAAAGCCATCTCTTCTTGCTTATAAAACTTAATTCTTAATTTTCCGTTAATACCAAAAAAAAAAAAAAAAGAATTGGTTGACTGGGAAAAATAACGGAACCAAAGATAAAACGGTCAACAGTGGAGAGAGAGGGGGTACACTACACGTAGGATGACACGTCATCAACGTGGCTTTAAACAACATCGGCGCCGACTTCAGCTTCTCTGTCTCAGTTTTTTGCTTTCGTCTTCCTCTTCTTCTTCTTCTCGTGTGTGTGTTTTTTGTTTTTTTTAATTTTTATTATTTGAAGGAACGACTCGAGAGTGGTCTGGTCAGTCTAGAGAGAGAGAGAGAGAGAGAGAGAGAAAGCTGAAGTTTAGCGTTTGTGGTCAAGTAGGGGGAGTTTTGACCGTTGACCATGGCGAGGCTTCTTTAGCACGGCAGAGACTTTAGAAGAAGAAGGATTTGAGGAAATTGGAGAAGAAGACACAGTAGGGTTTTCTTCTTCTTCTTTTTTTTCCGAAACCCAAAACCTTTTTTTTTTTTTTTTGGCTATAAAAGGAAGAATTACTGGATGAGATTGAGTTTGACTGTATAGCTCTGTTTGTTACTACAAAGGGCAAAAAAAAGGTTAGGTTTTAATTTAAGCATTTTCATTTCTCTCTTTCTTAGATCTTTATGAGCTTTTGATTCATATTTCATATGCGTCTTGTTTGGTCTCTGATCTATGCTGCAGTTATTTTTGGTTTTTTTGTTCCCTCTTTTTTCAAATTATTTCCCACATTAGATTTGGTCCCTTTAAAGGATTCTTTTTTTTTTTTTTTTTTGGACTTACCATTTAAAATTTTTGTATGGGTATAAGTTAAACTTGCTCCCAACATTCTCTGTCTTGTTATAGAATTTTGGTTCTTCAAAAACCCTGGTGAATGATTTAATATTATTATTATTGTTCTTATTTGATCAGATGCTCTGAGTAGTTTAGCAATTAAAAAAGTGAAATTCATTTGTTGCACTTTCTAAAATTAATTATTTTGATTGGTTGCACTGACTCCATATATACCTGAAATTAATTGGGGTTGTTTTATTTTTTTTATTTTTTATTTTTTTTAAAAAAAATTAAAAACAAAGAAAGAAAGAAAAGAAATGAAATGAATGCTATTAATGAAATATGGTTGGGAAGATAACCCGTTATGGGAGATGTATGAAGAAGAAGAAATAACAAATCAAATGGCGTTTGGCCTATTTTGGCTTTTGAAGTGGTCACAATGATGTTGCTCAAAGACAACCACAAACTTTAGATATAAACCCTTGTTTCATAGGTTTTTCTTCTCTAAATGTCTTAAATATAGTCTTATCTGTTTTTATTTGTAGTTTTAGTATCTGTTCTCTGATTAATATGCCTTTCCATTTGCAGGTTGTTTATATGGGTGGATCCAATCATTGATTTAAACTTGTCTCTGGTAACTGCCAAGTATTTGGAGGATCATGGCGAGTGAATCAACTACTAAGGTTCGGCTAGTTAGGTGTCCTAAATGTCGGTTGGTTCTTCCTGAATTGCCAGAATTTAATGTATACAAGTGCGGTGGATGTGGCGCCACTCTCCAAGGTACTAAATCTTAGTATAAAAAGATTATGGCGGTTGTCATGATGAATGCTCATAGTAGTCTACTTAGAAAAATTTTAGAACAAAAGTAGCAATTTGGTTTTTTATGATAAATTTTGCAAAAAGGAAGATGGAATATCCTTGCAAGGTTTTATATTTTTAAGTACCAAGACATTGCAAAAGTGGGTTACTTCCACGTTGCAAAGTCGAATTGCTTTGATTATTTATTCTATGATTTTCTGCATGCAGCAAAGAATCGAGCTGCTAGAAGCACGGGATCTGGTTTAAATGATGCGGATGCGGCTCCGGAGAATCGAAAGGATAATGTTCATGAAGGTAAAGAAGAACCCACCTCAAGTAATAAGGATGTTATTCCTGGCTCAGGAGAATGCTCTTCATCCCAAATCAATGAGAGGGATCAAAGAAATTCCGAGGATTTTGATGGTGAGCAGCTTGGGGATTTGAATGTACCAAGGGAAATCCAGAACAATGGGACTCATCACCGCGAGTCTTCAGATTGCGATGTTGAAGGATCTGAAGCTTCAAATGAAGTCTTTTCACCAACTGAGTTCGTTGATAATAAGAACGAGGAGTTTGCTCTTAATGAGAATGACGAGCTTGCTGATAATGAGAACGAGGTGTTTGCTAGTGGGAATGAGGAGTTAACCCATAAGGAGAAGGACTTAGCTGATAGTGAGCAGGAGGAGGAGATTGCTTATAACGAGATTGAGGAGTGTAAGGCTAATGGGAATGAGGAGCTTGCCCACAGTGACATTGAGGAATTTGCCCATGATGAGGAGGAGATTGCTCCTAATGAAATTGAGGAGTGTGAGGTTAATGGGAATGAGGAGAGTGACACTGAGGAATTTGCTCATAATGAGGAGGAGATTGCTCATAATAAAATTGAAAAGTGTGAGGTTCATGGGAATGAGGAGCTTGCCCACAGTGACATTGAGGAATTTGCTCATACCGATAGCGAGCAGTTTGCTCGCAGTGAAAATGAGGAATTTGCTCGTAAGGAGAGTGAGGCTCACAAGGAAAATGAGGAATTTTCTCAGGAGTTTGCTCAAATTGAGAGTGAGGAATTTACTCAGGAAGTTGCTTGTAATGGAAATGAGGAATGCATTCAGGCTTCTTGTAACGAAAATGAGGAGTTCTCTGAAAAGAAAAATGATGAATTCGCTCAAAACCAAAATGAGAAATTTATTAGTGAGGAGAATGAGTCATTGGCTCCAGCCAGAGCGGATTTAGAAGTGCCAGTTGATGATGAGAGCTTTCCACTAGCAGAAGAAAATATAGTACACACCAGCAACAAGATTGGTTCTGATTCTAATGTTAGAAGCTCGAAAGCTGTCAACTCTGTGGCTACAATGGGAAATGGTTCGAGTCCCACTTCTCATATGAGTCAAAGCTTTGCACCAGATACTCGTATATCTTCTCCTAGTGGACAACTGAAGCAACCTCGGAAAACTGTTCACCAGGGCTTTGGTCATCTGAGATCTGAAGAACTCATACCCAGCTCTGAGCTTAGTGGTACTCTTGGAGAAATGTCCAAGTCCCCAACAAGGAGCTCTCATGCATATGATGGCAGTATCTCGTCTTATGACGGAATGGACGATAAATTCCTTCACCGCCATTTGCACTCATTTGAAAATACATACAAGGCTGCACACTTTCTACATTCTGAAGAACGGACCAGAAGAGAAAAAAAACCAGCACGAACCATGATGAGCAGGGATCCTGAAATGCAACATCAAGCAAGGCCTTCCTGGTCAGATAAGAAGAAACATTCCACGAAAAATAGCAGGTGGGATCGGGATGAATTTCTAGAACCTGCTAGGCATGAAAGAACTGTTCAAAATTGGAGATTAGAGAGACCTGAACATCAACAACCTAGTTCCTTTTTCCATCGAATGAGTTCCAGAGCAAGCTATGAGAACAGGCGTCCTTCCAGTCAATTGCATGACGAGTTCCACCGCCATTCCAGCTTTCAATCATATGACCGGTTTGAGGACCCAGAACAGGTCAAGATGAGACTGCTGACAATGGTTCTTGAATTGCAGGATCGACTTAACAATAATTACTCTTTGCATGATAAGGAAAACGACAGGACTTCAGGACTCTCTAGTAAGGAAAGATATATCCCCAGGTACCATAACTACGAACCGCTCATGGAGGAACGTTTTCATCATTCAAATTATCCAAGGTATTCTGGAAGATATGGGGCTGCAAGCAACAGTTCTCATCGGCGTAGGTTCAAGAAGATACCCTTTTCAGGTGAGGCAACTAGCAGTAGTAGTCAATATGATCCCTCCCGTTCGCATTGCTGTCCGCCAAATTGGCAGCGCTCAGCACAGTTACCTCCACCCTCACATTACAACACTAGTGGACAATGCAGGATCCATCCTGGTCACAACTACTGCACATGCTATAGCTCTTGCCCGTCAAGCCCTCAGTGGAGTGTTGGCTCCGAATATCCTCCATGGGGACATGAAATACAGTCTGATGATCAGCGCAGGAGAAGTCAAGACATGACAAATTATTGGAGGGAAAAACATCATTCAGCTAAGCGCCATTTCCGGCCCATTGCTGGAGGAGCACCTTTCATGGTTTGTTACAACTGTTTCAAACTTCTGCAGCTACCTGCAGATTTTCTCCTCTTTAAAAAGAAGTGCCATCGGTTGAGATGTGGTGCTTGTTTGGAGGTACTTAAATTCTCCCTTCAAAAGGGATCTCATATTGTTCGATACGAAGTTAATGTAGACCCTCCACCACCAAGTGAAGCTGAGGACTATGGTGATGATATAGATAGGAGAAATGTGGCTTCAACTTCTCAAACTCCACATGCTGATCCTGTGTCATGTTCTGATGATTATGGACTCTCTTACCGCAAAAGCGGGTCCACTGAAGGAGATCCTGCTTCCTCCACACCTTTTCACACTCCAAGGGGAAGTACAGTTGACAAGAGAATGTCACAAGATTCTTTCGATCTTACAAGAGATAGAAAGGAGTTTATTCGAGCACACGCTCAAGGGAAAAATAAGTCTCTATATGCATTCTCCGGGCCTGCTCCTAACATACCCAAGCCACAAAATTTATCCACAGAAATTGAGGAGCTGCCACCAAGATCAACTTCACCACTTCATCGACTCATGGGGTATTCTTCACCAAGTGAAGTAATATTTGGCTCAGATCCATCTGGCCGAGGGGCAAGTACTTCATACTCTATGCCAAAAGAAAAGCGAGACAAGAACTGAAAGAAACTTGTCCACGAATGGTTTGGAATTCACGAAGAGAACTTTGTTTGTCCTGCAAACTACATTTTGGAGAATAGCCAAAGTTTTTGGTTCAAGGGCATCGACATTTTCCTTATATATTGCCTCGGTGGTGTATACTTGTGATCGCTACAAAGAAGTGTAAGATTAGATAATGAGTGTTTCAGTTTTGTATATACAAAAACGTAAAGGTTCCGATTTATTTTATTTGTTTGTGTATAGTAATTACATCCTCTATAGTGAGAACTTTTTTTCATTCTGTAGTTCAGGAAATGTTTGTTTATGGTTCAGCATTATATCAAAGAAAAAATTGCCAGAATCCGGGGTTTTAGAATGTTACTTTCCTTCTACCCAAGCATATTTATTATCATTTTTCTTTTAATGATGCTATCAATTATTATCCTACTTTTGTAATATTATATCTTTGGTTGCTAACATAATTACAGAACATTATCCTGTACCATTTTGTTCTTTAAAACAACATATGATAGAACTCATAAAAAGGGTTTTTGTATCAACGTTAAAACGGGTGGAGAGAACTCATAAAAAGGGTTGTGTAGAGAGAGAGAGAAATTACAGCGAAGGTTTTCTCATATTGAAAAATGTAGTGAGACAGAACTTATAGAGTGTTTTCTCATTCCCACAATGAATAATGCAGTACAATTTCAAGGACATTAAATAGAAGGGTAATGGTCGGGTACCGCCTACAATTGGTGGGAAAGTACTAAAATTGACCAAACTAACAACCAGATTCATAACCCAAAATTATAGTCTCTTTTCCTAAGGCATGTAAGCACAAGGCTTTACTGCTGTATTCATGTTCCTACTGTATGTTATTCCCAACTCTCCAAGTACTTTTATTTGTATTTACACGCACTATAAGTATATGCTTATTTTTTATCCGTACGTCTGAGCAATACATTTGCAACTTCTATCTGAAGTTATTCCTGGAGTTGCTCCTCCGATTTGAAACAATGGAGATTCTCTGGTCCTGGAGCATGTTCATATTTGGTGCCAACAATCGGGTGTACCGGTCAAAATATAGTAACTGCTTCATGAGAAGAGCAAACTCCCTTGGAAATTTCAATCCATATGACTCACTAACTCGAACCTGTCAATCAAGAGAAAACATCATTTAGCTTATGACAACATGACCACATCCTTGCCTAGATTCAAAATTTTAGTTTCAAATTGTTTAAAAGTTTTGGGTTACTGACTATATCTCTAAAATTTTTCAACAATAAATTATGAATTTCCATTGTGAAATTCCCCTTCTGCCACTGGCCCGGGATTTGGGTCGTGACAATATCCATTATTGCAAATAATTAGTTTTATCTTGTAAATTCCGATATATTTATAATGTTCTCTTGATACAACCCATTACTAGTCCAAATTTGTTGTAATGTTTGATAGCTAGGGATGCAGCAACATTAAAATGTACAAATATGACCACCTTAAGGCAGTCAACAAATTGACAGCATTCTTAGAAGTGCCTCTAACTTAGCCATGTGATGACTCAGTTTTATTTTCTTTTGGCAGAATGGAAGTGTAGAACTTAGAATCTATATCATTTCAACTTCATAATCATGTCACAGAAGTTCAAACCAGGCTGTGCTTTATGTAGATAACCAATTTGGTTGCTGATGAAACAATCTAAGCGGCAGTGAAGAATTTAAATAGGCAAACAGCTCACCACATCGAGGAAAAGTGCATTCATCTGCCTCTCATCAACAATGACATTAGCAGAAACAGCAGTTGCACTGGTAGTTGTTCCCCTAGCTGTTGCTATAACTACTTCCGTATCCAAGTCCTGCAGAAGAGATGGTTAAAATTTTGTATATTAGAAAGGTTTCAGCTTAGAAACCAAAATTGTAACATGTCATTAAGATGTCCAATAAACATCAAGCTTGCATGCATAATTTGTAATACTTGCCTTAATTGATGAGAAGATCTTTTCCAAGTCTCTTGCAAAGGCCTTGGAATCAACATCAGTGCTTGTAGCACCCATTTCAATCAAGGCAGAAGCCATTGATTCATACTCTTCAGTTGCAATTGATGCCAAAAACACTTCCATTGCAGCCCAGGTTTTGGGGGATATACGGCCAACAATTCCTGCAAAATGAATTTTCATTTGTCTCAGAGGCCGTAAAAGTAGAGATATTTCCTAAGTTAATGAAGGTCTAAACAAATTTTTAGCAGTACAAACTTTCATGCAAATGACGTACATTACAAAGGTATAAGGCAGAGTTGGTTACTAAGAAAACTCACGAAGTGACTAGGTACCCAGAGTCAAGCCAATAACAAAAACTTTACCAAGCACAACACTTAAAAACACAAATCAACAAAATAATAATCATCTAGCTGAAATTAATGTCTCTCATTTAAGTATATTTTGAGAGTCAAATGTTTATGCAGTTAACTTTCCATGCAGTTCAGGAATTATATGCTAATAGAAATCACTGAGGGAAGTGTCACATGTATAAACTTGGGGAGAACATGTACCAAAATCAAGAAACCCAATGCGGCCATCACGTAATAGCCACAGATTGCCCGCATGTACATCTGCATGAAAGGTTTCACATGCAAGCAAACTGCCAAACCTGCAGAATATAACAGACCAAAGAAAGTCATAAAAGTTCAGACAAAATAAACAGCTAGGTTAAAAACCATGTACTGTGTAAATGGTATCCTACCAAACATTAAGGGCAGTTATGAGACTGGTCTCTGGACTAGGAACTAGAGAACTAATTGTGTCTAGGTCAGTAAGAGGAACCCCATATAGCCTCTGCATAGTCAAAACACGCCTAGTGCTGCATTGGTAATACACTTTTGGAGCTGTAGCTTGCTGTGTCAGTCCCATTGCTTCCAAATATCTTCTAAAGGACTCTATGTTTGCAGCCTCCTTTTGAAAGTCAACCTCTTCAAGCATGGACTCTCGGATGTCTTTTACAATACCAACCTACTGAAAGGATGAATAGATTACAATGGAAACTTCTTGCTATGTCCATATTAACATATGAAAGAACAACACCTATCAATCTGAACTGGCTGTTTTATAATTGATTAACAGTGAGACAATAGGAAGAACCTCATAGTTTTCTGATCGCATTAAAGAGTTTCACAGGTGACTTAACTAAAGGGACACCCAAAATTAATTTAATAATTTATTTTCTTTGTGCAAACAAGCCAAAGCTAAATCAGAGACGGATTTATTTCTCACTGAGAAATAAGCATTCAAGTTGTTAATTGACAGAGAAGTTTCTTTCCACATTTTACCAGTGATGTACGACTTAATTCAGGATTCAGAAACTCCAGAAGACGAGCAACAACGTATACAAAGTTCAGATCTGCAACCAATATATCTTCTATTCCAGGTTTTAAGACCTTGATAACCACATCCTCCTGGGAGCCTCTGAGCTTTGCACCATGGACCTAAGTACAATGGCATGATTATTATGATGTGCGTTGAAGATAAAATACAGAAAAAGTAAACAGGATAGGGTAAAAATTACAGACTTGGGCTATCGAAGCTGAAGCAATTGGAGTCGGGTCAACATACTCGTAAACACTTTCTATTGGTCTCCCTAATTCCTCACGCAGTATTCTTTTAATCTCATCAAAGGGAACTGAAGGAGCTCTATCGAAACAATTCTGGAATTCCTTGACGTAATCTGGAGGGAATAATGTGGGTGCTGAGGCAATGAACTACAAAAGGCAAGCAACTCTATCATTAGAGTCTATGTACACTGCATAAATATGGTAGTCACTAAATATTGGAGAGCCAGAGAGTAAGAAAGACAGAACACATTTTAAAGTACTAATAGAAAAAATAACAATGAATATAAAGATATAAAGAACAGAGAATTGACATAGAAGACTTACCTGACCTAACTTGATATAGGTTGCTCCCATGCGTTCAAATAATCGCCTCAGATAGAAGGGTGAAAGCAATCCAAGCTGAACTTGAGTTGGCAATCCAGCAGACGAATTTGTTGACTAAAAATATGAAGTGCATTGTCAATATGATATAAGGTACTTGACAACAAACATGATAAATATATCAAGTAACTGCACATTATTTCTGCTCACAGTCTCCGTGTCAATTTCTTCATAATTTATATAGTGGCTAAGGAAATAAAGAGAACAAGGAAACACTAAATAGATAAGTCCCAAGTCAGGTGATGAACATAAGGCTGTCCAACGTAGTGCTTCTTTGGCAGAGGAAACCAGGTACTATTGTCACTAGAGTCCACAAGGAAATACTGATCTGAACTATATCCATGATGATGGAACAAAATTTCTTTGTTTCTTTTTTAATCATAGAAAAAAAAAACTAAATTTCTTATCAAGATTCCCCTCATTTGCATCATATTGACGAAATCAATTCGATAGCCTTATCACATAATGAAAGAACACCCTAAATTACAAGCCTTGAAACTATTTCTTGCTAAAGCTTGAAAAATAAACCATTTTTGCCCCAGAAAAAATCCAGCATGATTAATGGGATCTATCATTTTTAGTAAATTAAGTGGTTCCCAACCTCCCTTTTACACATTTGACCAACAGACCAAGAGTGTTATAAACCAATATAGGCCTCTATACAGGCATGATTGCAAGTATAAGTTCCTTGATAACTAAACAATATATAACGGGATTACTATACCAGAGATGAGTTTCCTATTACCTTTGACATGTCTGCAAGCCATTCCCCACCCACCCCTAACACAGCTTGAATTCCTTGAGCCATCCTCAGGGCACCACGTGGACCTGTGTTAATTGATGTCTGGACTATATCCTCAACCAGTTTAGGCAGGTTCTCTATGCTATCTGAGAATAATAAGAACAACAAATTCCGAGCTTAATAGTTTGGCCAAGCTAATTAATCAAATACGATAATACTTCGATATGGGCATTTTTCAGTTGTTGGGTCAAAAAAAAAAAGGGGGCAAAATTCAGAAAACTGAGCAAAAACCCATTAATCCAAATGGAGTAGAGAGTTCAGAGAAAGGAAGCACCTTGGAGACGAGAAGAGGAGAAAAGATCCTCCTGAGCTTGTGAATAGCGAGCGAAAAGAGTGAAACCCTTTGAGTTTGAGCCAAAGTTGAGCTGTTTCCTTAATCTTAACGAACCCCAACTGCCCATTTGACCATGATGATGAAACAGAGGCAAACGACCACCTCTGAGTGCTGATACAGCCGCCATAATTTCCTATTCTATTCTCAGCTGATGCTCTGCTCTTATGTTTTACTTAAAATAACTTACCAAAAATATATGAAATCTCTCTCTTTCAGAAGTGTATGTAGTATTACACCATTACATATGGAAGAGGAGGACGAGATGTAAGACCATGTTTTTTATTTTCCCTTTTTTCTTTTTTCTTTTTTTTTTTTTTTTCATTGCTCTCCAGTTTCCCCTGATATTGTTTGTTGTCAACCCGTAGCGACGACGTTTTGTTCCTTAAAAGTTTTCGTGAAAGTAATGATGCCACGTAGCGGAGCAGTTCACTGCTGGCACCCTGTTTTAACGGACAACCCTCGCCGGGGAACAAATATCTTATCATTATTCTTTCCGAAAACAAACAAAACAAAGACTTGTCATTTGTGTCAGACTGAACTAGTCGAAGAAAGATGATTTTTTAACCAAGTATAAATGGCTCACCATAATATTAAAAAAGAATAATCACAATACAAAGCCTCATTGCTTTAACATTTACTATATAATGATGTTTTGAATTTGATAGTTGAATTGCTATCTAATAGCAGCATATAAATGCAAATGTAAAAGCACTATTCCGAAGGGGGAGATCTATGAATCTCCCCCCTTCGGTCTTTTCTATTTTCTTTTCTATGTTATTTTACGCATATTAAGTTCTTCGGAACTTATATATATATATATATGGGTCATGTTTCAATGAAGTTTCTTGTTTTTGCTTTATGGATGGATATTTTGACCAAATTGAAAATGACTTGCAATAGCAAGTCATTTTTACCTACATTCATTCTCATTCCAATTTTTTAAAAAATTCTCTTTCCATTGAATTAGAATTTCTCTTTTACCAGTTGATACGTCATTCTGGCCAGATTGGTGAAATTTAATTATTCTTTTTTCTTATCAAACTAAAAATAGATACGTGTAACTTATTAATTTTGTTTCTGGAATCTACATATTTGGATTTCTTCTTACATAAATATCGGGATATTATTTGTACAGAGAAAAACAAAATCAAGTGAATCAAATAACTGCCACTTATATAATATATATGTCTAATGATCAATATGTTTTTTTTGGACCAAATACATTTGAGATACACGTTTAGTTTTTTTTTTTTAATTATTGTTTTAAGGATATCTATGTTTTCAAATTTTAACAAATAAACCATTAGTTAGTTTTATTTTTTGGGATCATATACATGTTAATCATGATTAAAAAAAATCACGTTAGTTCTTTAAAAAAAACGTTAGCTATGCTAAAACAAAAACGTTAGTTCCCTTAAAAAAATACACGATTAGTATTATATTATTTTTTTTAAAGATCGTATTTTATTGTTTTATCTATTCTGAAATTATAAAAATGAATTTAATACATACGTAGACTAAGATTATAAAAAACATCAAGTTTCATATCAAAGCAAATTTTTTAATGATTGCACCTATTTATGACTCCATGAGAATAATAATAATAATAATAATAGTTCCAAAGGCCAAGAAAACTCATTAGCCTATTAGATACATTTTAAGAGTAAGAGAAAATGTTATGGGTATGACTAACTTGGGCCTAAAAGAGTTTTTGCAAATTTTTTCTAATGACATTTTTAGAAGTGTCAATGCCTCGATCTTAATCTTATAGTTAAGAGATTCCTGATTATGAAAACATCATTATTTAAGAGTTTTTGATGGTTAAGAAATTCTTGACTATAGGTCAAGATGTCTTTAATACTCCTAAAAAAGTGAATATCAAGAGAACGCACAAAAAAGTCATTTTAGCCCAAGTTAGTTTTACTCATATCATTTTTTCTTGAGAGTAACGAAAAGTGAGCAGAACTACCTGTACACTATTTTGATAATTCTGAATATTAGAAAAAGTGATCATGTAGAGTATAACATATTATTACTCAACTAAACAGCCACAACGAGTAATATTTGGATCAAAACTTATTTAAACTACCATTTTCCACCAGACACAAGTCCATATTTCTAATCTATTGATATATGTCTGTGATTTTAATCAATTGATGTAAACTAAAATACTCATCTATAAAATCATGTACAAAGTAAAGTTACTTATGAATTTCATTGAAAAATGACATCTATAGGTACTTCTATTAATCATATGTAAGTTTTTTTTTCCTCTTATTAATTTTATTCTACTTTAATCTTTTTCTAAAATTAATCATCTTTAAAATTCATTAATGATGATGTATATTTGTTTTTTTCATTTAAAATTACTATATATACATATGAATGTAATTAGGTTTTAATATTCAAGAGTATGCATGTTTATGTACAATACATTAAATTGATAACTAGGCTACCAACTAAGGCAAATAATGTTTTATTAAATAAAAACAAAAAATATGTACTAATATTTTTTTTTAACTCTTTAATCACGTTTTCATTGTTTTAAATATTATGTTCTCGTGTGAATTTAATAGAACAATGTAATTGGGTTGTATATTCAAAAGTATGCATTTTTATGTGTAATACATTAAATTGATAACTAGGCTACTAACTAAGGCAAATAATATTTTGTTAAAAATATATATATATATATACTTCAATCACATTTTCATTGTTTTAAACATTATGCTCTCGTGTGAATTTAGATGTTCTAATATAGATTATATTGTATGATATAATGTGAAAAAGAAAAAACTAATTTAAATTATGATTATTCATTTTATTTATTTTTTTAAGGTTCATTATGGTTATTCATTTCATTTTGTAATAGATGAAGCTAAAGTGATGCATTCTTTTTTTTTTCTTTTAGAAAAAAGTAAATTTATAGTTGCATGCATTTGTTATTTAGAATAAAGGCGCGTCTACAGTAGGGGCACTCCTACGTAGGGCCCTGTCTATTCACCGTTGGATGGAAATCTGTATATAAATAGATTCTCTACAGATTCTCGTTATTCTTCACAGATTCCCATCTAACGATAATTAAGGCATGACCCTACGTAGGGACGCCCCTACTGTAGCTATCCCCTTAGAATAAACTCTCACTAATTGTACAGGACCAATTAATCATAAAGAGATGAAGGATGTGCACGATTAATATTAATCTTCTCACTGCTTTTGTTTTTTTTAAACAATAAGATACATACTCTATATATATATATAATAGGATACGTACTATATATATATAATAGGATACGTACTATATATAAAAAAAGAAAAGATATTAATGATAAAAAAATAAAATAAAAATCAATATGTTGTAAAATGAAAAGAAAAATTGTATCCATATTTTAAAAATATAGGAATCAAACATGGAATGGGAATGAAAACAAAAAAAATAATGGAAAGATGATTCTGAAAAAAAATCTAACTCATAGGTCATAAACAGATTGCCAATATTTTTAATCATAAATAACTTTCTATACATATACGCATTAATTAGATTTTTCTTTTTTTATAAAATTACTAATATTATTATAACCATTAGATTAAAATCTAACAGCCCAAATTAGAGTACCCATCCATGGAGCAAAAACAAAAAACTCCATTGAAACATCACCCATATATATATATATATACTTGCACAATAGAATTGATAAAAAATTTGTACGGAAATACTAGATTAAACTCCCTCCAAGAAGAGACATTAAACGATCACAAATGAGAAATAATAAAATCACTTGGGGAGACAATAAAGTCTAAAAAAAAAAAGCAACAATCTCTTTGTTGGTATTATTCGGACTTTTTTTCAAGTGACATAGATTCTTGTGGTCAAGTATTTATGATATTTGATTTATTATAAAAACTAATGAAGATCAACACGATACTAGAGTACAATTCTACAACCCAATTAGAAGATAAAGATACCAGAATCCCATACTACATGTACATGCACTGCTGGCGAACCCAGAAACTTTTTTGAGTGGGGGCATCTTATTAAGACGAAAAAAATTTCTTTGAACCCTTTTTTTTTCCTGAGTTCTATCTTTGTAAAAAGAAAAAATAAATAAATGTAATTATTTAATAGTTATTTAGATTTATTTGTACAAAATAAGGGCATAATTGAAATTTTAATTAGCAAAGAGGGACATGTCACTTGAACTTCTAAAAAATTCATATGTAAGATTTAGACATTAAAAACTTAAGTTGGAAAAATTGGTGACTGAATGAGGGTGTAAATTGAATTTTTGAAAAATTCATATGTGAAATTTAAAACCTAAAAATAAAAAAAGGGCCCAAGTGCTAATTAAATAAGGGTATAGCTTAATTTTTTAAAATTGAGAGGTGCAGCGGCCCCACATGCCCCTTCTTCCCTCCACCCTGCACGCAAATCCGCACATATAAAACAAAATCAGTATCAAAACAGTTTGGAACCACGAAATCAGAAGCAAAGTAAGAGTGAGAAAAGACACTTGCGTTTGGTTGCTAAACGAAAATGGAAAAGCAAGGAATGGTAATAGGAATGAAATAAATATAGGAATGAAATGGAAAAAAAAAATTGATTTGGTTGTTTAGTTGATATGTTAGAATTAGTATCTGAATGAGAATTACTATGTTTTGTTTATTATGGAACAGAATGAAATTAACATTATATAAACGAAAATACTCTTACTATTAGAAAATTGATACAAATGTTAAATTGGTACAAAAATTGATTTATTTATTTATTTATATTTTTTGCATTAGAATAATCTTTTTTAAAAATATAAAAATTTTAAAAATAGAATATGTGTTATTTTCAGAAATCCTGAATAGGTTGATGTATTATTTTAATATTATACAAAATATGTATTATTTTAATATTATACAAAATATGAAAATAAACAGTATGCATTGGATTAGTGTTCTGAATTTTGTTGATGAAAAAGTGGCAAATATGGCATATTAAAATTAGAGGTAGAATGGAATATTCTTTCAACTAGTTTAATTTATGAAAGACAATTCTATCAAATAGATGAATTATTATTTCAAATGAATGACTTTTCTTTAGTTAAAAAGCAAACCAAATAATGGAATGAGTGCTATTCATTCTATTTCATTCCATTCCTTTATCTATTACCTCTAACCAAACACTACATGCTAAACACAACCAACGATGAGAATCATCAAATGTCAACTTTTATTTTCATGAAAGAATAAAGAGAAATCATATATGGTAGGAAAATTAACAAACAATAAAACCAATAGNATATATATATATATATATATATATATATATATATATATATATATATATATATATATATATATATATATATATCCACAGCTGAACGAAATCAAAACGAGTTTGAAATAGTGTACCTTGGCATGGATTGAAGGAAAAAGGAAAAATTATCCAAAGGAAAACGAAGAGGAACGGGTGAGTTTTAGTGAGATATCAGCTTCAACTATGTATTTTTGGGATACAATTATACAAATGTATCACTTTAATTTAAATGGGATAAAAATTATCCCAGATTTGAATAAAATTGTTATAAATGATACTAATACCTTAATAAAACTTAATCAAATAGTGGAATTACCTCCTTAATCTCATAACTAAATACAATTTTTTTTTTTTTACGAAAAGAAAAAATCGTGTAAGATTTTATAAATAAATTTGGGTTATATTTAACGTTCTATGCAAATCTTATTTTAACCCATAAACTTTAAAATGTCCCTATTTTTGGCACTCGAACTTTTTGTTTGTCTTGTTTAACTTATTGCTGCAATAAATGTATAATTTAGGGTAATTCATTATGTAAGTTAAAAATTCAATACCAAAATAGTACAATAGATATAATTTAAGGGCTATTACTATAATTATTCCAAAATAAAAACAAAATCCTAAAGTCGTGAGCTAACTTCAAGTCAGGATTCTTATTATTTAGTGGGCACAACCCAAATCGGAGGTCGCCTAACCATTTTCAAAAGAGCAACTTAATATATTGTGTAATGTTAATAAAGATACTATTGTAATTTTTAGCACATAAAATTTATCATGTGCTATTTTTGGTGTTATATTTAACATAACAAATAGAATATGCTAAAAAATATGTTATATTTGATATACCAATGGAGATATTTTTTTTGGCCAAATGCTAAAATTTAACATTGACATGGGTAGTACCATACCCATTAGAGATGCTTTAAGTCTTTGGTTCAAATTTTCTTTTATGTCCTTAATGGCTACACATATTTAGTTTGGTATAAATGTGTTGTTCAGAGAATTTCTAATTATGAGAAAGATGGAAGCTGAAGCTAAAAACTATTTGCTTAATACGTTGTTTGTCTAATGCTCTTGTTGTTCAAATAGGCGGCCTAACTATGTTTAAATACCCTTTCAACTTATATTATCATTTGCCAATTATCATTTGCAAATTGAGGCTAGCTCAATTGGTTTAGGATTATTGGGAGTGTGTGTGAGAGTGGATGTGTTCGAATTATAGTTAAGCCTATGTATTAATTTCATAATAAAAAATTTAAAATAAACAACTCATATTACCACTTAAAATGTGTTGTAAAAAGATTTGTTATAGCTAATTGACTTTTAAACTAATTCTTGTGAAATTAAATGCTCGAAGTGAATACTCTCAATCAATCAGTAGGGCATTAGTACAAAATTATCATCACCAAATCGTTAATTTAAAAAAGAACTGAATTTGATAGACAGAAATTTAATTTTAAAAAGAACAAATCGTTAATTTAAAATAGAACTAGTGAATTCCCTTCTGAAAAAAAAAATGAAAAGAAAAAGAACACGTGAATTGTGATTCTCTCTCGTTCATAATTCGACGATAAACAACATCTTTTTTTTTTTTTTTGAACTGATGTCGTTTTATATCAAAAACGACATGTCGTAGCTACCCCTTGAACGACCTCGAGCCATATGTCGGTTTAGCAGCCTCAAAACTCGAGTAACACGGAACGAAACAAGTTATGATCCTCATTCTCTGAAATTCTTGGCGCGTGAGTTTCATACTTCCAGTCTCGGCAGTCCAGAGTCGACCATGCCCGGTTTTTGATTCGACCCAACCAAACTAAGAGATTGTCAGGTTCCAATACAAAATCCTGTTCTTGTTCCCCTCTAAAGTTTTATCATAAAATTCTTTTTTAAAAAAAGCACTCTTATAATTTGTTTTTGTTAATTTCTGGGTTTATTACCATTGTATTAAACTTATATTTTTTTCTTCACTATTTGGGTTTAGTTTCTTTTGAATTGTGAAAATTCTCATCTGGGTTTTCATATAAATCATCTTAAATTGCCATTCCTTATGCGTAACTCCATGTTCCAATTAAAACATTAAAACATATGCTCCTTGTTTCGTTCTTCCCTATAAAGTATGATTTTTTGTCATCAAAATCTTGAAACTGATACATTCATAATGTTTCTGGGTTTCTTACCATTGTATTAAACTTTATGTTTTTTCACTATTTGAGTTTGGTTTCTTTGGAATTGTGGAAATTCTCATCTGGGTTTTCATGTAAATCATCTTAAAGTGCCTTTGCATAGGATTTACTCCATGTTCCAATATGGGTTCTGTTGAATTTCAGGCAAGTATTTAAATACCTATTTTCCTGGCGTAGTAATGGGTAGAAGGAAGAGCAGGCCGCATCGTTCTGTTGGGATAGTTTTGAATATTAATGATTCTGCTGAACAGACAGAATTGGACAAACAGAGATCTTTAGAGTCTGAGGAAACAAAAAAAAAGGAATTTGATAAAATTGATGAACCTTATTTCGTGGAAGTTGATCGGTCTGGTTGGATTTCAGGTGACCACCTTGATATCTCCGAAGTTGTTTTGATTGATTTGAATTTCAGAGAAGGGTTTTCTGGTCATGAATTGGGTGAAGAGTTTTATGGGGATAATAAGTATTCGTTACGGTTTCGATTGTGCAATGTAAATCAGTACGTTGATCGGATAAAGTTAGGCCATTGGCCTGTTTTATCGTCAACAGATATAGTTCTTGAGTTCATTGAGAAATCCATGATGGAGGAGATGGAAACATGCTCGGTGCTTTTATCAGGGAGCTTTGATGGGTCAGATGAGGGTATATCTGGTCTTGTTCACTTGACAAGTCTGAAGTTTATGACATTGAGGCCAGTCATGGACGTTGGAGTTTCAGAGGGTACGCCATCTCTCAGGATGAGAGTGGAGATGCTTAGGAGTGCCTTTGATGCTTGTGAGTCACTTCTTGATAATACTAGGCAGCTGTGGAAGAAGAGTATGATGAATGTCATGGCTTGGTTGCGTCCGGAAGTAGTGACTTCAGAGGCTCGTTATGGTGTCGGAAAATCTGTAGCTATGGATTCTGATGTGCGGACAGAGATGGCGGATGCCAGTTCCGACCCCAAGAAAAGTGGAAGGTTTGATGTTGCTGGGTTTTATGAAGCCATTAAACCATCAAAGTGAGTATTAGGATGTTTTCATTGTCATGAATATGTAAAAGTATTGATGATGCATTGTTTCTTTCCAAATTTAATATATCTTCTCTTTCGACCCTGGAGTGAAATCCTCTGGTGTGTCTTCTGTATAGAACAGATGCAATGCTTGAAGAAGACTTGCCTGATTTGCTTCCTGAGTTGAGACCATATCAGCGTCGTGCTGCTTACTGGATGGTGCAACGAGAGAAAGGAGGTCTACAAAGTATGCCTAGACGTGGAGATAGTCAGTTATGTTCTCCTCTGTGTTTGCCTGTGGAATTTCTGAGTACCCATACAAAAATGTTCTACAACCCTTTCAGGTATGACTTTCTCATATGGGCGTGGATGTTAAGGGGGAAAAATAAAAAAGAAGACTGTTNGTCCCCTTCCTCCCTTTCTTCCACCCTGTCTCTCTCTCTTTTCTGTCTGTCTATCTATCGCTGGCGATCTATAGTATATGTGTATGCTTGCTCATATGGTTATGTATCATCTTCAGCGGAAATGTATCATTGCACCCTGAGCCATCTTCAGCAAACATTTTTGGTGGTATTCTTGCTGGTAATCCTACTACTATACTTCCTCTTGCAAGTCTCCATCTCCATATTCTAAATATCTAGGTGAATCTTTTTAGTTACATTCTTTGGTACAGATATCCTCTTAGTAAGGTTTTTGGATGTTTTTGTAGTTTAAATAGTATGATCCTCAAAATTGATCAATTAATATGAGAGTTTATGAACTTGGTAGTCTTAAGAGTAGCACTTTATCAAATATGTCTAGAATTTTATACTTCTTTTTACATATGACTCAAATGTCAAGCAAGCCGTTTGGCGTGTGGCGTGGGTGTTGATATTCATCATAGGGGCAATGTTGACAAATAATTTGGAAACGAAGGCCGGGCAGAATAACATTACACACTAAATTGACTCCACAGAGTTATAAAAGTTCTTATGTACTTGTATAGTTTTTGTTTACTGCTTTACTTTTCTTCTAAATTATTTGACTTTGTCAGTAAATGAAGGGAAAGGTAAGGAATGTATATAGCTAAATGGTTGCCTTTCTCAAGTATTACTGTGTAATGATTGAGTAGAAAGGTTTCACTTGTCAATAACCAGAAACATAACAGCATTACCAATGGAGAGATTGATATTTCTCCAACTGTTTTGACCAATTTTTTCCCACTGATTTTTTAGACGAGATGGGTTTGGGCAAAACTGTTGAACTGCTTGCTTGCATCTTTGCTCACCGCAATGTAGCATCTGAAGAGAGCCTCTTGCTTGATTCTGAGTTGCAAGCTACAAGGAATATTAGAAGATTGCAAAGGGAGCGTGTTGAGTGTGTATGTGGAGCTGTGAGCGAAAATTGGAGATATAATGGAGTATGGGTACAGTGTGACATATGTGATGCATGGCAACATGGAGAATGTGTTGGTTATTCATCTAGTGGAAAATCCAGAGAAGTTTCTGATGGACAAGGACGTCAAAAGAGGTCGTCAGCTAAGATGCAAAATGACAAAAGAAAGAAGAACTCAACCACGATAGTTGAAAGTGATGGGGCATATATTTGTCCATCTTGCTTGGAACTGATGCAAGCTACTGAGTCTCCTTTAGCTACTGGTGCCACTCTCATAGTGTGTCCTGCTCCCATATTGCCCCAGTGGCATGCTGAAATCATACAGTATGACTTCTGTTTATACCATCCTGTATTGAGAAATATCACTTCTAAAGACTGAATTATTGTTGACATTTTGTCTGGTTAGATGTTAGTTAGGTTAAGTTAATAGTTCTTGAATTTCCTCCGCATTGATGGAGGAGAAATAATAAGTAGCTTTGTTTGTTGTCTGTAGCTTCTGCTAGCAAAAATGTTATATTTATATCTGCTAAGATATTGGCTTTCTGAAGTATTTCATGTAATATATTAGGAATATTGGTTTAATAATTAGTGGCATCTGTATTGTCCTCCAGAGTCGCATTTGCTCATAAAAAGGAAATGTTTCAGTTACATTTAAGGAAAATATTGTGAACTAACAAAGCTTTTGGATGGTAAACTTGTTTATCATGATATATGTCATAAACAGGAGGGCAAGAATTAGAACTTTTGAATATAGTGTCTCATTAGGAGCCTGCTCTGGATGTATGAAATGGATGAAGTGTTTTAGTTGAGCTGATGTTGCTACATTGATGGTATATGAAAAAATACAACGAATACTTAGGCCTGAAATTGAAATCTTGATGTGGAATTTTAAGTTAAGCGTTATGGTTCAGACCTCCTGGTTGTAAATTCTCTGTATATCAATTACTTAGTTATAGTTCTTTTTAGAATCTTATATTATTGGTTTTTTCAATGCCAACTTAATTTAGATAGTATTCCGTCCTTAGATTGTTTGAGGATTTGTTCCTTTTAACATGATATTTCTAATGCATTTGCTACAAAACTGACTAGTTTGTTGTTATTTGTTACTGTAGCCATACACGTCCAGGTTCCTTAAAAACTTATGTCTATGAAGGAGTGAGGGACGCATCTCTTTCGAATAAATCTATAATTGACATCAGCGAACTTGTTGATGCTGACATTGTTTTAACAACCTATGATACACTTAAGGAGGATCTGTCGCATGATTCAGACAGGCATGAAGGGGATCGACGCTTCCTGAGATTTCAAAAGAGGTTCTTCCAGAATTTGTGATGTTTTTGCTTTACATATTTTTTCCTTCAAAGTTTGCTATAAGCAATTGATAAACTATTTTTTAACTGGATTTTTGTAAAACAATTTATGAGGATCTTCTATAATGTGAACCCATGGTGTGGAGACCTTTTTTTTTTTCGTAAAATATTTTTCTTGATTGAAATGTTGCTTTCTTTCTGTTATGCTTGTCTTAGAAACATAATTGCATTGATTTACATGCACAAATTTGATGGATGCATTGTTTTTTTAGGTTTTCGTTTTGGTTATTGAGGACTTGTATTTATGGATTCCTTACTGTAATCCTTTTATTTTTCCTTTCATTTTTTGACTAAAAAAGGGGGGGAAAAAAATTCTCATGGATATGAAAGTTTTCAAGACATTGCCAGCCAATTTGTTGTAGGTACCCAGTTGTTCCAACCTTTTTGACAAGGATATTCTGGTGGAGGGTTTGTTTGGATGAGGCTCAAATGGTGGAGAGTAATGCCACTGCTGCTACAGAAATGGCTTTACGCTTACATGCGAAGTATCGCTGGTGCATAACAGGAACTCCCATACAACGCAAACTTGATGACCTATATGGTCTTCTTCGGTTTCTTAAAGCAAGTCCTTTCGATGTTTCTAGATGGTGGACTGAAGTTATGCGAGATCCATATGAGGTAGTAGACTGACGATGATTCCAAGGTTTTGATATTTCTACAATACCATGATAAGACTTCTATAAAGTACTGCACCAGATATACGCAAAATTATGACTGTCGTAATTAAGAAATTGCTTCTTCATCTGTGGATAGCAGAGTTAGAAACATTTTAGTCAGTTGGAGTACAAAATTAGTAATAAGCTGGTCGGAAATTGTTGTTCATGTTTTGATCAACCAATACTGGAATATTCATTGTTACTTTTTCTTTTGAGAAAACTCTTAATTCGTTAGCTTTAGTGGTTGAAAGAGTTTTATCAATAGCTCTCTTTTGTTTCATGGTTGCATGCTTGTCTGCATCATTTGACAGGTCATAATCTCAATGTGTCCTAGGAAATTTTTATCCTAGTACTTGCCTGTCGAAAGCCAGAAACTCGAATTACATAGCCTTTTGAACAACTAACTATTCGTGCTGGTTATGCTTTTATGTGCTTATTATTTTTGTGCTTTCTTTCTAATGATGTGCTTTTTCTTCCGCCCTTTTGGGTTCTTGATTTGAGCACTGAGTTTGTATACATGGCATCAGTTCCTCAGAATGGATCATTAATTTTTGCAGAGGAGAGATGCCAGAGCCATTGAATTTACACACAAATTCTTCAAACAAATAATGTGGCGTTCATCAAAAGTGCATGTCGCAGATGAGTTGCAGCTCCCTCCTCAGGAGGAATACACCTCTTGGCTCATTTTCTCCCCAATTGAAGAGCACTTTTACCAGAGGCAACATGAGACTTGTGCAACTTTTGCACGGGAAGTCATTGAAAGTTTGAAAGATGACATTCTCAAAAGAAAAGTCTCAGGTTGATTATGGTTGTTTTGCCACCAGTCATGAGTTTATTTTTAATAGCAACAGTTTAAGTAATTTCGTGTCTTTTTCCCCCAGGTTCTCTAGCATCTGATGGTTCATCCGATCCTTTCATTACCCATGCGGAGGCTGGAAAGCTTCTGAATACACTCCTGAAGCTTCGTCAAGCCTGCTGCCATCCTCAAGTGGGAAGCTCTGGGCTGCGGTCTCTGCAACAGTCCCCTATGACTATGGAGGAAATATTAATGGTGGTTTACATATTTTAAATTACTCCGTCACATTTCCCGGTGCTAGTAGTTAATGGACTATCTGCTAAAAGTAAATCTGTTTTCTAGGTTCTCATAAATAAGACCAAAATAGAAGGAGAAGAAGCTCTTAGGAGGTTAGTTCTTGCCTTAAATGGGCTTGCAGGGATAGCTCTAATTGAGACAAAGTCTACTGAAGCAGTATCACTATACAAGGAGGCTTTAGCTTTAGCTGAGGAGCACTCTGAAGATTTTCGCTTGGATCCTTTGTTGAATATTCACATTCTTCATAATCTTGCTGAAATTCTCCCACCAGAAGCAAAATGCTTGGAACAATGTCCCTTTAATGGGGTACATTTACCTGTAAGCCCTGGGAAGGTGATCTCCAAGACGCATGAAATTGAAAAGTCCGAGCAACGTGTTTTCAAGAGGCGGAAAGTGAGCAGGAAAGACAACTCTGCAATTGATTCTGGCGATGTACAGAATAGTACGTTTGACAGAAAAGAAAATAGCCTAAATGTAATAGGACGTGATAATGTGCCCCATGCATCATGCAGTTCCTTTGGTGATGAATCTTTGAGTACTGCCTGTGAAAATATGAAGCAGAAGTACTTATCTGCATTTAGTTCAAGGCTTTCTGTTGCTCAAAAAGTATTTGAAAAATCATATGGGCAGGTATGTCTCCTTTAGCCTATACTATTGTCTCGAGAACAGTATGTATCACTGTATATCACATTGCAAAAAAGAACTCATTTTCTCTTGCATTTTATGGCCTGCACAGACAATGTATTGTATGTTATGTGGCATGATCTTTACAGATTTATCATTTGGTGGAAAAGATGCCTATGGGAATTCATCTTGGGGCCCGTTTGGTTGCAGTGGTGTGATGGTAATAGTAATGGTAATAGTAATTAGAATGGAATGGAACATGAATGGTAATGTAATAATTTTGTTTGGTTGGAGTGGTGGAATCAGTAGCTGAATAATAGACATTCTTATGTTTGGTTAACTATGAAAAGGACTGGAATTAGATGTATAATGACAAAGATACTCTTAAGCTTAAAATTAATATTTTAAGTATTTTCAATTACATTTAGCGTTAAATTATTATTTTATTAAATCATTATACATTTAGCATTGTTTTATTTTATTTTATTATTTTATTAAATTATTTTATTAATTATTTTAAAATAATTATCTCATATATTTAATAAAAAACACATTTGACAAGAAAAAAATATTAAAAAAATATTTCATAAACAAAAATAAAAAAATTATTATTTTCTTCATAAAATATTTATTCTTAATAGTTTTTCATTTTTCATTAATATCAAATTTTTCATACAAAGTTAATTGGGTAAGAGAGAAGAAAGTCAATGGAATGGAATGGATTTCCACCCAAGGTTGGGTAGAATGCAATTCCATCAGATTCTTTTCCATTGGAAAGCTTTTTTCCATTCCGGCATTCCAAACAAACATTAAAATCGAGTGATTTTGGAATCAATTCCATTCCTTTCCTTTCCATTCTCTTCAACCAAACGGGCCCTAGTGTACTTCTAACCTAATTATACCAAAGTAGAATCAAGTCGCAGAGCTTGCAACTGAATCTTTTTCCTGTACATCGTACACTCTGACCAAACTGTCACTTGGTTTATAGATCTCCCATGTACTGAATCTGATTTTTTGCCATTGTCTAAAATTTAAAATAAACATTTTTATTGAAGGTTTGTTCTGCAATTAGTGAAAGAAAAAATCAAAACACAGCTTGGTGGTTGGAAGCCCTTATTTATGCTGAGCAGAACAAAGATTTCTCAGGTGAATTAATCAGAAAGATTGAAGAAGCCATATCAGGAAGTCTAAACAATTCAAAATCATCTAGGATGCCTTCTGGGTAAGTGATAATTTGACAAATTTAAGTTTTACTTTACCAAGTATGCAGTGTTTTATAATTACTGTCTGAGTAGTATCTGTATTGTAATTACAAATGGACTGCAACCTTCATGTATTGGATGTGTACTCAGTGTCTCACTTTTAGAAATGTTCTAGAACTTGCAAGTGAAAAGCTAACTCTGTTTCTAGAACTTGTAAGTTGGGATTTTCTTGTATTAACTTGTAAATAGACTTTGAATAATGATTTTTAATAGGTTTCGATCCATAAGCGGCCTAAAGTATCATATCCAGAATGGTTTGGACTTACTGGAAGCCTCTAGGAAAGATTTACTAGATCAACTTTTGGAAATTGATGAAACAATGGAGAAGCCAAAGGAGGAGGATATTGAACGTGTACGATATTGTCAAAAATGCCAGGTCAACGGTGATGGTCCTTCATGTGTTATGTGTGAACTAGACGAACTGTTTCAGGTTTGCAACAAAGTAACACTCAAATTTTATTTGATTTTTTTTTTTTTTCTATTTTGATTTTCATCCAGCATTTTTTTCCCTCTCTTCACCAGCGTTATGAAGCGAGACTTTTTCGTCTTAATAAAGCACACGGAGGGATTATTACATCTGCTGAAGAGGCTGTAGATTTGCAGAAGAAGAACTCTGCACTCAATCGATTCTATTGGAACTTGTCACAGCAAAATAAAACATCAAAATCATCTATGGGTGATAATGAAGAATCAAGAAAAAGAGATGTCCGAGAAAAAGTGGTGGTCAGTTACCCTGTCATAAACTTTTGTTTTCTTATATCTTTAGAGGGTGCTCAAAAAGCATCCTTTTTTATGTTGACAGGAGTGCAATTGGAATATTCTTTTGGTTCAGACCTTTGNTGTAGGTACACAACTACCTGGTTTCAGACTTCTTAAAAATTGCTTTCAAACTATATGATCTAGTTAGCGCAACCACTGGTTTACTGAAACACATTCTATAATTGATTTACTTGATTTGCACAGTTTGAAAGTGAAAGCATTTAATGTCCCATTTCTAATTTATATTGTAGATCAATTTTCCCTAGTCACCTCTTTTTTCCTTTCTTTTTCTTTTTTTGTTTTTTTTTTGGTTGTTGTTGTTCATGTCAAGCCTCCATATTTTTTTTTTTCCCGGTATATCAGACTATATGTTCTGTTTGTATGCTTTTCTAAATGAACCCACATGTGGGAGTGGAACTAGTCAATCTATATATGTATATATATGTATACATATACGTATTTATATATACATATAAAAAAAAAAATGCCCAAGTATACCTGTGCAGTTCTCTTTTTGCAGATTTAATGAATTGTTTACTCATGAAAAGGTATCAAGTTGAAAAATATCAGTAACTTCTCTGTTCTGAAAATCCAGTTCTTAGCGTGCTTGCAAAAAGAATTAAATTCAAAAAGAATATTTCTTCATTATGTTAATTACATTTGCATCTAAAAGACATGATTAATTTTTTTTAACTATGTTAGTCCAAATGACTCATTTTCTGATTAAACCCCTTGGTAAAAGAAATTATGCCGGAATAAACTCATCTCATCTGCCTTGTTGTTTTTGGATTTGTAGGTTTCAAAATCTCCATCTGAATTGGAGGTTGTTCTTGGAGTTATAAAGAGCCATTGCAAGACTCACTTGGGAAGAGAGGGTGTGTCCGCAGCGACAAAGCACATACACACTCTTGAGGTATTGTATTACTAATCCTATTTTATAAGTAGCAACTACTTACTTGTGACCAAGACTCCTCTTCCTAGAGACATTTTAATCATATCATTCTTTTGTTGGAGTGCTGACTATCTGTTAAATTTTTAGGAGCTTCAAGTTATGTTATTGCATATAACTATCCGCCTTTAATTTTTCTTCCTTTTACCTGGTTAAGGGCATGAGAAAGGAGTATGCTCATGCAAGGGCTTTGGCAATATCTCAAGCTCAAGTCCTGCAAGCTCATGATGAGATCAAGATGGCGACCACACGGTTGCAATTACGAGTCAATGAGGATGACAAATCCTTGAATGCTTTGACTGAAAATGAATTACCTTTGGCTAGCGTGCAGTACACTAGTGATAAGTTCATGGCCTTGCACTTGTTGTCATGTATTAAAGGGAAACTTCGCTATCTAAAGGTACAATTACTGAGTTTCATTATCTTCAGTTCATATTTAGATCTACCCTTTGGTATATTTTATGATTATGTAGTATTGGGAATTTTGGCACTAATCAAATTCAGGCCCAGAGGTGAAGTAGGTGCCTGATTTTTACAGTATCATGTGTTGCCGTAAGATCAGGGAAATAATGTCATAATTTTACATCAATCAACTCTTAGTAAAAAATAATAAAAATAAGTTTTTTGTTGTTGTTGTTGTTCTTCTTCTTTTTTATTTTTATTTTCATTTTTATAAATTTATCCTTAGTCTGCTTTAATGGGTGTATTGGAGTTTCCTTCATATTGGTGCTGCTAACTCCTAATTCCCTTCGAATCACTTCCAGGGTTTGGTGCAAGCTAAACAGAAATTGCCATTAGAAAGTCCAAATGGCTCCTCTTTAACTGAAGAGGCAGCAGCAGCTACAACATCAGCTAACAGCGAACAGAAAAGTGAAAGCATACCTAAAGCAGATGATGAATCATGCCCAGTTTGTCAAGAAACATCGATTACTAAAAAGATGGTTTTCCAATGTGGGCATGTTACGTGCTGCAAATGTATGTTCTTATCACCCTTAAATTTTTTTCCTTAAAAGGTATTGTTGGCATTACTAGTAGTCCTTCCAAGAGATTAATGTATTATAAATTCTAGAAGACCAAAAATGTAAGCCTTTCCTTTAACCTGCCTATGCTTGTTGAAGATGTATTGAGAAGACATGGAAAAATTATATATATTTATGCGAGGGTCATTTTCATGTTTCTGAAAATCGAGTAAGAAACAAGCATTATAGCTTAAATTCAATATCCTCGAGAGAAATACAAAGTCGACCCAGGAAAAGAACAACTTTGGAATATGTAAGACTCTAAACTAAATGTGTTTTTTCATTCCAATTTTGTTCTGCTAGGTTTCTTTGCGATGACTGAACTGAGAATACGTCGGGAGAACAAGGTTCAGGATAAGTGGGTAAAGTGCCCTACTTGTCGACAGCATACTGATGTTGGAAATATTGCTTATGTTGATGATAGACAAAGCGAATCCAGTGATTCTTCTCTAATAAATACAATTGAAGGTCTTGAAAATGGTGCAGCATCTATTGTGGTTCAAGGTTCTTATGGAACTAAGGTATATTTCCTCCTGTTGCATTCTAATAAAACCTAGATATTAGATTTAAGTGCCAATATTATACAGGTGCATTTCCATAATTCCACCTGTTACGTACTGTCATCTTTTTTTTTCCTTCCTTCCCTTTATATGTTACCAAATACAGCTCTTTTCTTCTCTTTCCATAACACTGAAAAAGAGTGTACACCTGATCTGCCATTATTATGAGCTGTGGAGTTCTGGGTAGCATGAACTTTGTCCATAGTAGCTAGATTGGGGGCCATATAATTCGCATCCTGATCATGTGAATTTGGACCCAAGTGCTTTTCATACAGATGATAAGTTTTTATATTTTAGTATCCATATTTAAGGTCTAGTCTAGTTTCTTCTGTCTCATTCTTCTTATTTTTCCTGTTGAAATATAGCAAGTTCATAATGCTATATGTTCACTTTCTGTTGGCTGTTTTTGAAGATTGAAGCAGTGACGAGAAGAATACTCTGGATCAAGTCTAAAGATCCAAAAGCAAAAGTTCTTGTTTTCTCAAGTTGGCATGATGTCCTTGATGTACTAGAACATGCCTTTGCAGCTAATGCTATCGCCTATATTCGGATGAAAGGAGGCAGGTATGATTGTCAAGCTTCTATAGTATGTTCTATATGCCTGATCGTGTGGCTTTATTTGGCCAAACGCTTTGATGGACTCCAAATTGTGACGTCATTTTTCGTTTTGTAACCCGATAAGTGAGTAAATATGATCATCTAATCATCTTGCTCGCATTCATTATGCTCGCAATTATGGTTTTGATGATGCAGGAAATCGCACATCGCCATCAGCGAATTTAGAGGACAAAGGAGCAGCCCAAAAGGGAAGAACAAGAAAAGTGCAGAGCAACCAGAAGATCAATCTATTCAAGTGTTGTTGCTGTTAATTCAACATGGAGCGAATGGCCTCAATCTTTTAGAAGCACAGCATGTTGTTCTTGTGGAGCCGCTACTCAATCCAGCAGCAGAAGCACAAGCAATCAGTCGGGTACACCGAATCGGGCAGGAAAACAGGACACTAGTTCATCGTTTCATTGTATGTATATCTCTTATGTTTCATGATTTTTTATTTTTTTTTCGTTTTGTTTTTTCATCCATTTCCTTCTATGGACCTTTCTTATTGCTCGATGACTACAAATAGTTGATAAAAGCTCAATCCTCAAGAACAAACTGAAATAAATAGACATGGTTTCCTATAATGTAGATTTTGTTAATACATAGGCATGAAATGTACGTTTTCCATGTATCTGATAAGCCACCTCTACGTTTCACTTACGCTAGAAGAAAGGCGGTAACGAATTAAGGGGCGGGAAGATTGCCAGAGATATTCCTTGTTAGTTTTGNGGTTCTCTAATTCCTGGTTAAAGAAATAATATCGATCTTCCCTTAATTTCTATATACTCTTATTTTATTACTATCTGTATAGGCTCTGCCTATCATTTGGTATCAGAGCACTCACCTCGATTATGGCCGCCAACACCCGGAGCAAAGCTGAGTTGCGCCTTGACCAGCTAGAGGAGCAGATGCAGGCAGAGCGAGCGGCATGGCGGCAGGAGTTCGCCTCTCTCCAGGACGATGTGAAGAAGCTCACCTCTGTGGAGAAGAATGTCGAACTACTTCTCAGCCGCTTCAACCAGTTTTTCCCCGCCACCGCCCCCACTTCTCAGCCGACCGGATCCACGGCTACATCCACGGCTACCACCCCCCGGATGGCGGCACAAGCCTATCCGTCCACACCACTTCTCGACTCCCCGTCGAGGAGCGGTCCGTCAGATCACAACGTTGACAACAGAGCCCGCAAATTGCACTTCCCGTGCTTCGATGGTGACGATCCGGATGGCTGGTTACTCCGAGTAACTCGGTACTTCGACCTCAATTCCATGACGGAAGCCGAACGATTATCCGCGGTCGCCATTTGCTTGGAGGGACCGGCGTTGGCATGGTATCAATGGGAACAACGGCGACGGCCTTTTCGCAGCTGGACAGAATTTCAGAGCGTCCTCTTGGATCGTTTTCGCACCTCCACGGCATCATCGGCCTGCCAGCAACTCCTGTCACTCCGGCAAGACGCCTCCGTCAAGGAGTATATCCACCAGTTTGTCGTGCTCGCCGCTGCACCCATGAGTGTGACAGAGGAAGTGTTGGAGAGTGCGTTCCTTAATGGGTTGAAGACAGACATCTTGGCTGAGGTCCTAGTGATGGAACCTAATGGGCTGGACAGTATCATGAGGGCGGCCCAACTCGCAGAGAAAAAGTTAGGGCTGCTTCGATCGGGCCGCGGCCCAAACCCTTTCCTGGGGCACAGCAAGCCCATTCCTTCTTTTACTTCTGCTTCGTCAAATTCTTCACGGCCGACTACTACCCATTCCACCACTACGACCTCGACGACATCGCTGCACCGTGCCTCATCCGCTCCACCCATTCCGCCAGCACTACCGCGAACTCCGAATCCTTTCCGGCGACTCACCGAGTCGGAAGTACAGTCACGACGCGAAAAGGGCCTTTGTTACCGGTGCGACGAAAAGTATTTTGCGGGCCATCGCTGTAAGCAGAAACAACTCCAAGTTCTAATGGTCCAGGATGACGATAGCATGCTGGACGAGCCGGATCACTGTGAGGAAGAAGCGTTGGGTGAGGGGTTCGAGCTTGGCGTTACAGCAGAACTTTCTATCAATTCTGTCGTCGGCTTAACCGAACCGCACACCATGCGGCTCCAGGGGCGTATCATGGACCAAGAGGTGATTGTTCTAATCGATTGTGGCGCTACACACAATTTCATTTCCTCTGATTTGGTCCAAAAACTTGGCTTACCAACCACTCCCACAACGGGGTATGGAGTTTCCATGGGAAACGGCCTCACTGTACAGGGGCATACTATCTGCAAGGGGGTTGGGTTAACGCTCCAGCAGCTCGAAATTATGGACGATTTCCTGCCAATCGAGTTGGGAGGAACAGATATCGTGCTTGGAATGCAGTGGCTTGAGACTCTTGGGTTGATGCAAATCAATTGGCAGCAATTGACTATGAAATTCACCCTCGGCGGAGTAGCGGTAACGTTGCAGGGCGACCCCAGTTTGGGTAAATCTCGAATTTCACTTAAAGCTATGATTCGGACGGTACGACATGAAGGAGATGGCCTGCTACTGGAATTCAAGGCTGTTGGCTTGTCCACGCCAACTGAGGATGGTAAGGTACCAGCAACCATTGCGGCGGTGTTGCAAAAATTTCCAGCGCTGTTTGAACCACCACAGGGTCTACCTCCCTATCGTAGCACAGACCACGCTATCGTTCTTCGGGAAGGAGTGGCGCCTATCAGTGTACGGCCCTATAGGTACCCACAGTTCCAGAAGAATGAGATTGAAAGACTCGTTGGCGAGATGCTGGCCGCTGGAATTATTCAACCAAGCTCGAGCCCATTCTCGAGCCCCGTTCTATTGGTAAGAAAAAAAGATGGAAGTTGGCGCTTTTGCGTGGATTATCGCGCCTTAAATAAGGAAACAGTGCCTGACAAATTTCCTATACCAGTTATTGAAGAACTTCTCGATGAATTACATGGGGCACAATGGTTCTCGAAGCTGGATCTACGCTCGGGTTATCATCAAATCCGGGTATCACCACAAGACATTCCAAAGACGGCTTTCCGTACTCATGAAGGACATTACGAGTTTCTAGTCATGCCTTTCGGCCTCACTAATGCTCCAGCCACATTTCAGGCTCTCATGAACGAGATTTTCAAACCACATTTGAGGAAGTTTGTCCTGGTATTCTTTGATGATATTTTGGTGTATAGCCGGTCGTTGGAAGATCATGCGAATCATATAGAGACGGTGCTACAGCTCCTACATCGCCACTCCCTCTTTGTTAATCATAAGAAATGTCTGTTCGCGCAAACCTCGGTGGAGTACCTTGGCCATGTGGTCTCGGGAGAAGGGGTTTCGGCTGACCCATCCAAAATTGCTGCCATGCGTGCATGGCCAGTACCTCAAAACATCCGTGAACTCCGGGGATTTTTGGGATTGACGGGCTACTATAGGAAATTTGTTGCTGGATATGGTGAAATTGCCAGGCCATTAACCGAGCAATTAAAACGGGATCGCTTTGGTTGGTCTCTTGAAGCCCAGCGGGCATTTGATCAGTTGAAGGCTACTATGAGTTCCCTCCCAGTGCTTGCCTTACCTGATTTCTCCCTGCCATTCATTGTGGAAACTGATGCATCAGGCCACGGGTTAGGGGCAGTCTTAATGCAGCACCAACGTCCCATTGCTTATTTCAGCCAGCAACTATCGGCTCTCTCTCGACTCAAGTCGGTTTACGAGCGGGAGTTAATGGCCATTGTACTCGCCATTCAAAAGTGGCGACCATACCTCTTGGGTCGAAAATTTGTGGTTCGCACCGATCAACGAAGCCTCAAATACCTACTGGAGCAGCGGCTTGTGTCTCCGGAACACCAAAAATGGCTCACAAAATTGATGGGGTACAACTTTGATATCCAATATAAATCGGGTGCCGAAAATCGGGTGGCGGATGCTTTATCTCGAGTTCCTTCAGATCCTTCTTTGGCCATCTTAACAGCCCTGCAAGGCGTGAACATGGAGGACATCCACTCCCAGATATTAGCTGACCCGTATCTATCTAAAATTTGCAAGCAGTTGGAAGAGGATCCCATTAGCCACGACGGATTCACCTTACGTGACGGGAAGCTCAAATACAAAGATAAGCAGGTGCTCGCCCAGGACTCTCCATACATTCCACTTTTGTTGAGCGAATACCACGATGGCGTGATGGGAGGGCATTCGGGGGTGCTCAAAACATATCAAAGGATCGCCGCAGACTGGTATTGGGTGGGCATGAGACGCGCTATTCAACGATATGTGGCGGACTGTTTAGTTTGTCAGCAGCATAAGTCCCTCACATTATCTCCGGCGGGTCTCTTGCAACCACTTCCTATCCCGGATAAGATTTGGGAAGATATTTCCATGGACTTTATTGAGGGGCTGCCGCGATCGGAGGGCTATGATATTATCTTTGTTGTCGTAGATAGGCTGTCCAAGTACGGCCATTTCATTCCTCTACGCCATCCAATAACCGCACAAGGGGTGGCTACAACATTTTTGAAGGAAATTGTCCGTCTTCACGGGTTCCCTCGAACCATCGTGTCCGACAGAGATAAAATATTCTTGAGTGCATTCTGGAAAGAGCTTTTCCGTCTACAAGGCACGGCTCTCAGGCGAAGCACCGCCTACCACCCGCAAACAGATGGCCAAACGGAGGTAGTGAATCGTACCATCGAGACCTATCTGCGCTGCTTCGCTAGTACTCAACCTAAGCAATGGCTCCGTTGGCTACCTTGGGGAGAGTATTGGTATAACACCAGTTTCCACACATCCACCCGCACTACACCTTTTAAGGCTGTCTATGGGCGTGATCCTCCGGCGTTAGTGCGTTTTGAGCAGGGCAGCACTTCCAATGATGCCGTGGAGCAACAACTGAAGGCTCGCGATGACACTTTGGACGAACTAAAGTTGCAACTCCAACGGGCACAACAACAAATGCTGAAATCCGCTAATAAGCATCGCCGTGACCTTCACTTTCAGGTCGGAGAAGCCGTCTACCTGAAGCTCCGTCCTTACCGTCAACTTTCCTTGGCTAAGCGGCGAAATGAGAAGCTAGCTCCCCGTTATTTTGGCCCCTTTAAGGTTCTAGAGAAGATTGGACAGGTTGCTTATCGTCTGGAATTACCCCCTGAGAGTACCATCCATCCTGTGTTTCATGTTTCCCTCCTTCGTCCGGCCACGACCCATGTGACTAATGCTTCCCTTTTACCACCTACACTCACCGAGGATCTGATTTGGAAGATGGAGCCCGATCAATTGTTGGGTGTGCGGGTGCCAACGTCCAGTTGTGTGGCCAAACCTCAGGTGCTTATCCAGTGGAAAGGACTTCCAGCCTTTGAGGCCACGTGGGAGGAGTTTGATTCTATCCAGCAACAATTTCCAGCCTTTCACCTTGAGGACAAGGTGAAAACTTGGGCGGGAAGTATTGATAAGCCACCTCTACGTTTCACTTACGCTAGAAGAAAGGCGGTAACGAATTAAGGGGCGGGAAGATTGCCAGAGATATTCCTTGTTAGTTTTGCTGAGTCAGAGTTAGTCTTGGGGGATGGGGGAATTGTTACGTGACATAAGGGAGTCTGTTAGGTACGTAAGTGAGTTTGTTGGAGCTGGGCTATATGAAGGAAGGGGGTCTAGAGGAAAGGGATATGAATCGTGTATGGATTGAATGAGCTCTGCTCTAGGGAGAAACCCAGGTTCTCTAATTCCTGGTTAAAGAAATAATATCGATCTTCCCTTAATTTCTATATACTCTTATTTTATTACTATCTGTATAGGCTCTGCCTATCAGTATCATCCATTCTCCTTTTGTTCAATATAAATGCTTGAACTACTGAATATCTACTTTACTTTTTCTGTGTTAGGTGAAAGATACAGTTGAGGAGAGCATATATAAACTCAACAGAAGCAGGAGCACCACGGCATTCATTAGTGGGAACACGAAGAACCAAGATCAACCCTTTTTGACACTCAAAGACGTCGAATCCCTTTTCGCAACAGCCCCGTCCACTGTACCTGCACCAGAAACTGACAACGAGCCAGCCGATAGTCTAAGACATCTGCCACCTTCTGTGGCAGCTGCTATAGCAGCTGAGAGGAGACTCAACAACCATACATCTTCTTCCTCATAACTTAACGCAACAATCTCCTGATGGTTTATTCTTTTCAATTTTTTTTTAGGTTCCTAGTTTCTTTAACCATTCTTCTCGTTTTGTTATTCGTAGGTTACAAACTATTCATGTACTTCCTGTATATATCAATTTTATTTAGTCCTTTATGTTAGAACTATTTAGAGACTTGAAACTCAAGTGAAAGAGGTAGATGCTCTGTACCATCTAGCGCTACAAAGTCACGTTGTTTGAAAAAAAGGGTCCTTTTTTTTTTATTCACTTTCTAATCCTCATCAAGTCATTATGGAGTTTGTAAGTAACGGATTAGATAAGGATTGACTCAAAAGAAATTGAGAATCTCTACTTGGTGACACACCCAGAGTTCGTTTTCAAGTTTTTTTGTACTACTTAGAAAGTTCATTCTTCCAAGAAATTGAAACCGTTGAAGCATATATGCTATAGTACGTAACAAAAACCGGAAATTTGGACCACTGGCCATTAAAATTCTCAATAGAGCCGAAACTGAAAATGATAGGCTACGAATCTATGACAGAGATTGAAAAACCGCTCCATTTCTTTCCTCATCTTCCAATTGCTCAACTTGACAAGTTGAACAAGATTCTACTGATACGTAATCCAATGAAACTTGGACCATATATTAAAAATAGAAAGAGTTTGAAAACTCCTTTGCTCTCTCTCTTTCTCTCTCTCAAAATGGTTGCTTTGCTTTGATTTTTGCTAGTAACTGCTACTAACCTCTGACTCTCTCTCTCTCTCTCTGCGCTTGGGGTAGGTACCCGACACTTTTTCCTTAAAAGGACGAGGACAAAGGGAAAATAAAGAGGGCAAAGGATACCTGGGCCTCACGTAGACATGCAGACAATCTTGGACAGTGACACGGCGTGTCCCTCGAGTCGATGCGCGTGCCCATTTTCTCGAATACTCTTGATCCACTTCCTCACACGTGTCCTTCCCCTGCAAGCACGTGTGGGCTGTAAGATCCCTTTTCGCCACGTGGACTCGTGGAGTTGGTCTCCTTCTTATCCACCAAGCCTATATATATATAACCCAACTCGGAGGTTTTTTCTGCATATACTACAACGGCTAAAGTCTAGAATTTAAGGGGCCATGGAAGTCCCTCTTTGTCAAAGCTCATGTTCCTTACGTCCTTCAATTCCGCGCCAAAGCCTTCTCTGCCGTAGCACAAAACCTCCGACGTCGGTCGCAGCCGCCACCGAAGGAGGGACGCTGAAAGCAATGAGGCCTTGGTTTAATCAGAAAGGTGTGGTGGATCGTCATGGAGTGAAATTGAAAATGGCTGTGGAGTGTGCGAATTTGGGACCGGTGCAGGCTGCGGAGGTGGAGAGCAGAGAGCTGGACTATGAGATGAGCGTAGAAGAAGCGGCGGAATGGATGAAAGCCGGGAGTTTGAGAGAGAAGTGCGGCGGAGGGAGAGGAGTGGTGGAGCTGCTGGAGTGCTTGGAAAGAGAGGCCATCATGGGGGAGGACCATGGGAGGGAACCGCATGATTACAACCGGAGAGCTCAGATCTTTCACAGGAGTGCTAGAGTTTTCCAGGCCCTGAAGGAGAGTACTAGTACGAGTACTCCTGCTGCTGTTGATGAATGACCACTAACCATAAAAATCTTTGATCTTGCAACGGTAGCCATGAGTTTTGTTTTCCTGTTCAGGTTAAAATGTACACAGTTGTGATTTTGTAATAAAGACGAGAAAACGCTTGTGATGGTTGATTGTGTATTAGTCCTTTTTCAACAGTCCCACTCAACCTTTTGTAATTGAAAACATTTCATACAGAATGTTGAAACCAAATTGATTTCGTCGACCCTCCATCAGCAACCGGTTGATAAACACACATGACTAACAGGGAATATAATTTCTTACCAAGATCAATGAGGTGAATTCTGGAACATAAACCACACCATACCTTCTCTGCAGAGGTCAATAGTACCATTTACGCCTATACTGAGACTCAAGTCTGCTTATTGGGTAATTAGAAAAGGGCACTCACACACAGCAGATGAACACGGAATTAGGAAATATGGAGATCGATTAAAAAATACTCCGAACAAATTGATCCTACCAAATACTAGATGTGGTTTAAAAGAACGTTCATAAAAAATTCTACATAAGACGATTCTCTGAAGAAAGTCACACTGGGACATAAACCAGCTAAAGTGGGTAGCGCTGCTACTACTTATCTCATGAGATGAATCAAATTGACCACAATGGCCAGAAAGAAACACCTAAAAGGGACTCACTCACTCTAACAGAACTTCCAACGGTTATTGCAGTTTACACATGTTACATATGTTGTCATGGGTTCATCAGCACTCCGCGTCTGCATTTGGTAGTAGGTGGTCTTCCGTTTCCCACACCGACCACACTTGAATTGATCAGTTGTTGCTTCTTTCGGACCTCCACGCTGACACTCGAACAACGCTTTCTCTTCGAACTTTTTGTTCTCTTGCCGCCTCTCGTCGCTTGCCATCTCCGCCGTGCTCATGTCCACAAGCCTCTCTGGCTTCACATGTCCAAGAAGAACTCTTCTGCGGAAATCTGGGTTCTTTGCATCCTTCAGATTAAACATTAAGGACCTATACTTGGCCTTCTGTGAACCAGAAGAACCACCCCAGTTCTCAAACAGCACTGATTCCACAGTCACGGCAACTCGAATAGGATCACAAGCATTAACTTCATCCATGATATCTTCATCAGCCTCACCAGAAACCTTGGCCAAAGCCTCATGAAGCATTTCCCGTACTCGATCCCTAGCAGCATCATTAGATTTGATCATGGACGCGAGCTTCGGAGTTGCAGAAGCACCCACTGCTGATTTCTTCACATCTCTGGTTACCTTTTCAACCTTAACATTCTGCACAGAGGACGTCATATCATTTTGAACCTTTCTTTCAGCTGCATTGCGCTCAACTTTCTCGACCTTAACAGGTTCTGCCTTGGTACCCTTCTCAACCTTCCCAGATGAAGTCCTCTGAAACTTCTCAGGCCTGGGACTCTCAGCTTTTGGAGACTCGAGTTTGAAAGAAGGCTTAGCTTCCAACTTGCCATTCTTTATATCTTTGCTTGTTTCCTTGATAACAATGTCCTTCCATATCTCAATCAGGCTGGTTGCAAAAGTCTGTATTTTCCTTCTAGGATGTTTCGTAAGAGGCCGAAGGCGCTTTCCCACCTGAAAAGATTGCATTTCAATGATCAAAACAAACACCACCTATAAATTGAAGGTAATTAAATCAAACCAAAGAGAGACTGCAATGTGCTAAAATCTAGGTGTATTTCTACACTATGCAGCACTCTCCGGTATAACTACCGCCCAAAAAATCAAAAACTAGATCAAAAGATATAAACGTAAGTATATCTAATCCAACGTTCATACAAAGATGCCATGATCCAACAGAAACAGCTTGTTAAGAAGAAAAGAATTCATCAAGTAGTAAAAACAGCTTGTTTTTTGTTTTCCTGTTTCATCATGTCTTCGCAGTGATTATGCTTACTCTTGACAAGTTTCAGAACCTCTTCCAAGAATTTAAAAGAAAAATTTGCCTATGTTCTCGCCAAGAAAAGTTAAGTCTCGATTTTTCCAGCGAATTCGTAATAATATACTCCGTGCATTCTCCGCTCCCCTTTTTTTTTTTTTTTTTTTTTTAAACCAAGTCCTGATCATTATCATCTAGGTCTAGCTCAATGCTGTCCACGAATTAAACCCAAAACCTTATCCAAAAACCCTTCCCTATTTTTTTTTAATCAAAACAAAAAAAGCAGGGGAACAAATTATTCAACTTAAGGAAAAAAAAAAAAAAAAAAAACCGAAGTTTCAGATCCAAGGTCTGTTTCTTATACCTAATCTTCGAAAGTAACAAACATTAGCCAATGAATCTGCCTAATTATAAAAACTCCCCATTTAAACATTTACACAGAAAACATGTTTGTATCATGGCATTGTCATAATGTCATTGAGAAGAATAAATAAAATTTAAATTTAAAAATAAAAAATAAAAAGTAAAAAAGAGAGAAAAAGAAGGGGAGCAGACCTGGGTGGAGACGAGAAGTTGATAAGTGACAGGAAAAGTCTTAAGCTGCTCCAATGCATCAAGGCATCGGCTTTCCTCTGAACCCCCATCCTCCGCCGCCGCGGCGTCCGCTGCTTTCTTCGCCGCCTCAAACAACCCCACCAGCTCCGACTCCATTTACTTCCTCCCTTCACCCCAAAAAAAATAAAGAAAAAAAAAACCCCTCAAAATTTCAACCAAATGCGAAACAAGCCATTAAAAAAAGAAAATTATAGATATAAAAGTATAATCTTTGATGCATACGAAATTCATTATCGGTATTTACAAAGGGCTATTAATAAATTAAATAATAACAATAGTAATAATAATTGGGAGAATTGAAAAAGCAAAAAAACTTACAGAGAGATCTGTCTGAGGCAGCTGCTACCTCCTCTCGCTCTGTATAAATAAGCTTTTTCCGGTATGAATTCTGGCGCTCTGAATTTTGATTAAAGAGAAAATAAATAAAGAAAAAGGGAAAGAGAAAAGAAGGGAGAATTTTTTTTTTTTTTTTTTTTTGTTTTTTGAAGGGAAATAAAAAAAGGGAGAATTAGGATGCCGTGACTAGTATATATGTATACGGAAGAAGCAATCAAGAGAGAGAAAGAGGAAGACTCGTGCGATCGGGCGGCTGTGGTTTGGCGCACGTGTGAGAACGGACGGAGGGAGATCCGGGTATTGGTGGTGTGTGTTTGTTTGTTTTCTAGGTGGTGCAGTACTTGGAACTGGTCTTAGGGTTTGTTGTTACCTCTTTTCCTTTTGCCTCGTAAAATTTGGCGCGTGTGCTTTAACACCGTTACGGTAGTACCCACCTCACCCTATGACTCTGTCTACCTGCCTCCCCTCAGTAACTTTCTCATTTTAACACGCTCTCTCTCACTTTCTCATTTTAACACTCTCTCTCTCTCTCTCTCTACGGATCAATATTTTCACTCACTACTGTACTTGCCCCTTTTTTTTTTTCTATTTCCTTCTTTCCTTTTTTTTTTTTTTTTTGAAAACTGCTTTTCCTTTTCTAGATGACTAGATTCTACTCTCTTTTTCCTGTCGTTTTTTATTTCTTCTGTCGTTTCTCTTTTCTTTACTTTTTCTTTTCTTTTCTTTTCTTTTTTAAGATCTCATGGGCTATCCTTGAAACATAATCTCTCCTTCCCCATAAGTCCGAAAAAAAAGGAAAGGCCTAATTGAGTAATGGGCTTCTAGAGTTGGGAACTTCTAGTGTAATTTCCCAACTCAGAAGAATTTGAAATGCTATTTCGAGGTCCATTTGGTCGAGTTGACCGTAGAGTTGCTGTATTGGGGAGATTAGAAGGGGTGGAAAAACTAGAAGCACGGCCTCTTATCTCATTTTTTCAAACGAACATACATACTGAGGCTAATTTAGGCATAAACAAAGGGGTTTTGGACACTTATACCTATTTTTCAAAAAATAATACCAAATTTACGACCTTTCAAAAATAATAAAAATCCGTACGACCTTTTTATGGCTTTTTTCTAAATACTTTGAAAGTTAGAAAACACGGTGGCATTTTAGTAAATAAGTCATTTTTTTTACAGGAAACCACAATGGTTTCCTGGAAACCACAATGGTTTCCTGGAAACCAATTTAGTTTAATTTGGTTTCTTATCAGCGGAATGTTCTGTAAGTAAGTAAATCACATGAAACCACAAAAGTTTCCTGAAAACTAGTTTGGTTTCCTTTAGTCGAAAGTCCTGTACGTAAGTAAATCACAGGAAAGCACAAAGGTTTCCTGGAAACCATTTTGGTTTCCTTTAGCCGAATATCCTGTACGTAAGTAAATCACATGAAACCATAAACATTTCCGGGAAATCATTGTGATTTTCTTTTTACAAAATGTCTTGTAGCTAAATAAATCACAGGAAACCATTGTGGTTTCTGAATATCCTGTACGTAAGTAAATCACATGAAACCATGAACATTTTTGAGAAACCATTGTGGTTTCCTTTTTATAGAATGTCCTGTAGCTAAATAAATCACAGGAAACCATCGTAGTTTTCTTTTAGCAAATTGCCCTGTAGCTAAGTAAATCACAGGAAACCACAAAAATTTTCTAGAAACCATTGTGGTTTCTTTTTCAAATCACAGGAAACAATGAAAGTTTTCTGAAAGCTATTGTGATTTCCTTTTTGAAGAATGCCTTATAGCAAAAATCGGGTGAGGCATTAAACAAGGACGCTGAAAAATATGATCAAGTTCTCAAATTAAGTAATTATATTTTTGAAGTAAAAGTAACAGAAAACTATTTAATAGCAATTTAGATTTTAATTTCAAGAATAGCAATAACAAACTTATTTTTTTTAAGAAACTAAATTAGTTTGAACTAAAAACTAATTTTGTTTCTGATTTCTATTTATTGATTGACTATTAGATTCTAATGACCATGACCAATAGTTAGAAACTAATAGTAAAAATGGTTTCTAGCTTCTAATATTAGTTTTTTTTTTTAAATGAGTTTTGAAAAATGAATTCAAAAAAGAAAATACGAAAAAAGGAATAAATAAAGGAAAAAAACTTAAAATAAATTTAAAAAAAAGGTAAAAAGAAAAGAGTAATAAAGTTTGATGTGAAAAAAAAAATAAAAAGAGGAAATGAAAAAACAAAAATAAAGAATAAGAAAGAAGATAACAAAGAAACTATAAGAGAACAAGGAAAAAAAGCTAGAAAAAAAAAGGTTCAGGAAAAAGGAAAAAAAAGTTTAGAAAAAAGAAAAAGAAAAAAAAGTTGTAGAGTTGGGAATTGATCTCATGATGAGAAGGACAAAAAAGACCATCCTAATCTACAGAGCCAAAAATATTCTTAGATAGTTTTGAACATTTTTTTTTATAAATAGGTTTTTTTATAAAAGATGGTTTTATTTTCGAAAATGCCACCGCATGACTTATAATTCAAAAGGTAGCTTATTTTCAAAAGAAGGTCGTACAAAAAGAAATGTATTAGGCTGAGTCGTATTTTTGGCAATATTTTTGTAAAAGTAGTACACCATGTCATTTTCCCTAAACAAAAGGTCATACTAACGAGTTTTTCTGGCAATTGGTTAATAAAGAATTTTGACCACACTGAACGCTTTGGCAATTTTGTTATCCTAATTCAAGTAGAGCCCAAATAAATAATTTTGTTGATCCTAATTCAAGTAGAGCCCAAAAAAATGACTAGCATTAAGAAAAGTCCAGAAAAAAGCACGCACAAGGGAGGGATTAAGTTCTATTAAGTTCACAAATGGTTCTCTTTGCCTGACTCATCCTATGTTCTAAATTTCTAATTAAGTTCACCAATGGTACTTGAATTACAGGTGTTACAGTTGTCGTGCCACTTTACCTCCTAAATTTTCAACTTAGATATTATGTTACCCCGAACTTTGCTAGAGTTACTCAATATTAAGAGCCAAATTGATACAAATCTTATATTTCTGGTACCACCACCGTTGAAATTAAACCCCTTTCTTTGTTTAAAATAAAATTTAAAAAAAAAATCTTAATGTGACTAATTTCAGCAATATTGCTTCATAAATTTAACCCGACAAAAACTAAATGTCTTCTTAAAAAAAAAAAAAAAAAAAAAAAAAAGCAAGGGAGCAACTAGATTGCAATATGATATAATCTAAATGGTAATGAGTTTTATGGTGCAACCATAGTGAAGTTCGGGGTTACGCACTAAGTTGAAAACTTGGATGCGAAAGTAATACCATCACTATAATTCACAAACAAACAGTGAAATTATCCCAATCACCAAAGATGAAGGGACGAATCCATGAATCCATCCAAAGCACATCTATTGTTATCTTATATATGTCTGAAAAGAAAGACACATTACTCTCCCTTTATGATCTCAAAGTTGAATCGACATTTACCATGATTGTCAAAGTGTAGAGCATTGCAACAACGTGAAATTGCATGAGCAGATACTAAAGGAAAAACAGCAAAAAAAAGGCATCCAACATAGCACTCAAACAAGAAAATAATACATCATTATTCAAATCATCTCTTCCCAAAATTGTCTCATCAGTTAATGATGTATTGTCAAGACACATAAACCAGAAAGTTCAAAATCCAGTTCACTTCTCAGGCTCTGGCTTCTCGAAAAGGGTCTTCTTCAACCAATCAAAAGGCTGCAAATATTCATCAGAGTTTCAAGATTTTACAATTGTAACTCTAATATAGGCGACAAGGAAACAACCAGAAAGGTCAAGGATTCAGCACAAGAGTAGTATTAATGTTACATGTGGGGTCAAGACTATAAGAAACTGTGAATGAAGCTTACAAAACTCAAACAAATGGAGCTACCTGAGTTGTCGCAGATTCTAATGTTATACAGCTATAATGAATCATGATTAAATCCATTTCAAAGATGTCAAGGAGAATTAGAAGTAATCTTCTTGTATGTTAATGACTTGCAATAATGAAAGAATGACTAAAAATTGAAAAGCAAAGCAAATCAAAGTAGATGATAAGGAAAATATGTAAACACAGCTGATTTTTCAACTATCGCAGAAGAAGTTCGATTGGATAAAGAAAACAAACTACCCCTAAAAAGTTTTAATTCCCCATTTACATTATTTCATGAATTCTAAAACTTCAAATTTCATAACTTTGACTGAACAACCCTGCAGCAACACCCTGAGAAACATATGCTTTTTCAATGCATTCAGCATAATCAGAACCTAATAATTTTTTTTTAAAAAAAATTCTCTTTCTATGGTTCAACAAAATTTCTTTAACATATTTTGAGAAGAAACAGAGTCATGGAAAACAATGAAATTTCAATTAAATAACAAAAATTCACAATTTTACAAGTCATAACTCATAAGTGAACTCCAAAAGAAACTAACCCAAAAAGGATTCTGCAATACGACTAGGTGAAAAAGCCCGTCTTTCATCAGTATCACATCTCAGATTGTAAACTATTATATTTCTCATTCTTAAAATTCAAAGTAAGCAAATTTCCATGTATATAAAATCAGCATCAACAAATTGAACCATTATAGTTGATAGAGATCTTCAACTTCAATACAGAAAAGAATTTAAATGTAAAAAAATAAAAATAAAAATTGGTCAATCATGATTGAAAATCAAAATTAAAAACTAAAACAGGTTTTTTAGATCATGAAGATTTAGGAGAACCTTAATGGAATAAAAAGGTGAAGAAGAAGAAGAAGAAGAAAACCTGGATGAGCCAAAGAGCAGTTGTGGTGGCAGCTACACCCCACAAGGCAGCGGCTTTGATGTCCTCCGCCTGGACACGAACCCTTGGCCCCAACGATTTCAACAACCCGGCTTCCCCTGCCATTTTTCTCTGATACAAAACCCTAGAACCTAATATCCAAATTCCAAATCAATGAAACCAAATACCAAATCTTTGTTTCTTAAATGTTATAAAGTGTGTCAACGTCAAAAACAAATTAGTCTTTGTTTCTTAAATGGAATGGCAAATGAATTTGGGCCGTCCGATTGTTCCCATCTAAGTGGGACCTGATTCTCTCTCTTTTCTTTTTTCCTCCTAAATTCTTCAATTAGGGTCTCGGGACCATTTTTATATCTTCTATATAATAGAAGCGTGGATGGGCATTGGGAACCAAACCGTTCTTCTACTCATCCTACTTCACCAATTTTTTTCTAATTTTTTATTAAAATTGTACAAGTGCTTGACACAATCTCATTATTAGGTGTTTACATAATATTTGATTTTTTATTTTTATTTTTTAATAAAAACGGACTCTTTAAAGGAATATCATTAATCAAAACAAAAACTTTAAATTACAATGTAAACATAAGGATTACAATTTCAAACTCCTCAAAAAAATGAGACGAAAAAGGGATCACAAACACAATTATGAACAAATGTGTGGGTTACTCTAATTCTTCAAGAGAAAGAGATAACAAGGACCACCAGTAATCTATTGCCTTCAACACTTGCTCCTAGCTACATTCTTGGCGGGGGTAGACTATATGAGGCCAACACCAACTAAGATCTATGCCCGTGGAAAAGAAAACAAAACAAAATCGGCCACTAAACATATCTAGATCTGAGAAGAAATCTCATATTTAAGATCTGGACCAGACTCAAATTCACACAAAAGGTGGTACTATAAACCAGATCTAATCTGAACTTATTAAAACTGAAAAAAGAAAAAGAAAAAAGAAGCAGAAAGGAGGAGGAAGAAGATGGTAAGGAGAGGATGCCAGAGAAGGAGTAAAGAATACTCTCTCTCCAGCCTTCTAAGCGGGACGACGCTGGCTTTTTTGTTGGGAGGAAATGCAAGTAAAGAGAGGCTAGGGTTTTTTTCTTTTCGTAAACTGATAGTTATTAGTTGTTGCAAATGTCAATATTGCTGGTGTTTACTGGAATAAATTCCCGGAAAATATTTTCATAAAATCATTTTCAAGAAAACCATAGTTTTGTAAAATCAAGAAACGCAGCAGAATTGGTCGTTTAAAATTTTTCTATTTACAAAACCTTTCGGATCGTGATCTAACATAAATTAACTCTTGATCTAGACAAGAACAATACCTGGATTCGCTCCACAATCTTTTCGTCTTCTTGTCTATTCTCGAAAGCCGTTTGATTGATCCGGTGGGTGGTCACCTTCTTGATTCCCAACAAAAAGATCCGCATACGAACAAGAAGACAATCTTCTCGAACCGATTTCTCTGGGATGGCCGAAAAACACTAAGGATGATGAACCCTAGTGCTGGCTGATTTCTGCTCTCTCTTTTTCTCTATTATGCGTGTGACACTCTCTTCTCAAGGGGGTATTTCACGTGTAGTTGTTAATTGTCCAGTCAGAGAACTTTTCTCTTAACTATATAGAGAGATTAGTAAACTCTAATGGGCTTATTGGGCTTGTTAGGCTCAATTGATCATCAAATAATTATTGGGCTTTAATCTGAGCTAGACAGGGGGCCAGATGGATCCATAAAGCCCAAGCTCCAATGGACTATATACCTACTATCATAATTAACTCTTATTTATGATTGGGCCTTATCCATTAATATTGGGGCACACCACTATAGGCCCAATATTGAACTCTTGGACTAAATGTCATTTTTATTTTCTGTGAAGCTTATTAACAATTAATTAGCTTGATCCATTTAGCATATACTACACCTGCAGACATACCCCCTATATAATGTCGTACTAGTTGGGTGAAATTACCATATTACCCTTTTAGTACATATTTACTTTTGAGTTGCTATTTTTCATCTAATAGATAGTAGTTGGCTACTGTGTTTGTATCTGCTTATACCAACACAGTCAAATTCACATAGTGAATACCGGGGCCCTGGTTTATATTATCCAAGTACTTGAAAAAACTCAAAGTAACATCATATACATGGTGTCCATCATGAAAACGTTCTACACATTTCATATACCTTATCTTCCAAGATACTGGAGTTCGAACCATAAATTGGAACTAGTCCTTTAGTAACTCAAAAAGAAAAAATACATGAAAGTAAGTTCGTTAATCACTAGGATTAAGGTCTTCTACAATAGTGCTACATTAGTGAAATTAGAAATTTGAGTTATGACACTTAACCTCAAATTCTAATTTACTAGGTCCTGTTCGATACTGTTATAACTTTCTTATAACACACTAGTATTTCTATCCGAAGACTCACTTCGATAATTGAAGACTTCATTAATTAAATAGATAACACTATATTCTATGGCATAATAAAGTATTCCATCTTCAATATGCAGAATGCGAACAATTTAATTTTGACGTAATGAAATAAAGAATATAATGTCTCCCACATATGAATTCATCAAGAATAATTCTTTATTACTCATTATATGTATCTAAATCTTTTAGATGTTTGCATAAGATAAACATACATATCACATATATATCAATGGGACATAGATGAAATAAAATTCATAACATAGAATTTATTAACAACAAATAGATAACAAATAATCCGATAATAAATTATTTATAATATCAAAATAATAAACTGATTTATAGGACATTATTCTAACAAATATTTGGTTTTTTATTAATTGAGAAAGAAAAGAAAAAAAAACACATGTCTACGAAACTGACCATAATCTTCTTTTTATTAATTTTTTTTACCTTTTTCTATTTTTATAATAACAAATAAAATCAATCAATGATAGGATGCATTTCTATAAAGCTACGCATATATTTGCGTGCCATGCCCTATATCTGCTTGGTTACTCTTTTTTTTTTTTTTTTTCCATGTCTTTGTTCTTTTAATAATGAAAAAATCGTTATAGAAAAAAAAAAAAAAATCTTCACGGTGTAACCTTTTATTTCTTAAATTTTCTTTTCTATTTTTTCTCATTTAGTTTTAAAATGACAACTATGGAAATTTTTCATATAGGGCCACTTAAAAATAAATGTTCATTTTGGAAGAATGAGTATATTTGCATTTACGTGAGTTCCATGTGATAATAAGTGGTATTTTCTTTTTTCTTTTTTTTTCTCCCTGGTTTACTTATATGTTAGCCCATATAGAACATGTTGTTATAAGTTGTTAAGTGTATCAATAGATCCTAAATTTACATATAAAATTTTTTTTCACAAAAAATTAATTTATACGTTTATTATTTATTTATTTGTTTGTTTTTTTTCTCTTTTTATGGTTTTATTATATTTCCAACTACTATTTAAATGAGTCAAAAATTTTCCAAGAATATTATTAAATAGTTTTGATTTTACATTTGGATAATTAACTTGGCATATGTAATTTTATTAGTTTATCTCCTTGAAGCTACGCTGATCTTTCCTTATTTGTTGAATTATTTTAATCTACTTTTCTATTTTGTTTTTGTTTTTGTTGTTTTCTTCTTCTTCTTTGCTTAAAAATATTTTTTTTTTTTTCATTTTTAAGTCCCATTGCCATATAGCTACACGTGGAATGGGGTAATTTTTGCTAAAATACAGACTCTATGGTTACAAGGCATCCGAGCATGTATAAAATAAAATCTACTATATATGTATACCCTACATCATGTGTTTATTTTTTTTCCATTTGTGCAACTCCTTGCTTTTTAATTAGTTTCTTTAATCCCTTTGCTTTTTAATTAGTTTATGTCCAAAATATAAGATGACCAAGGCGTGTTTAAGAGAATATATATAGTCCGAGTATCGGAGTAATATACTTGTTAAGATAATCCAAAATCATCAATATTTTTTGCGATAATAGTCTCCACTTCATCCTATAAATCAAACAAAATTGTTTTATTCTTTTGGATTTTTTTTAAATGGTGCATTACTTTATCATATAAATTAAACCGAACTGTTATTATTTTTTCTGGAATTTTTTTTTTAAATGATGCACCATTAAGTGAAAGTAGACTTGTTATTATTTTCTTTTTTTTTTTAATGAAAAAGAGCGATATTTCTTCTACAGAAAAAAAAAGAATATTTCTCCTAAAGGTATAAAATATCTAAAATATTGTTCTTAAAAAAATTTCATATCAAATTAATTAGATTTCTGAATATTATTAATTTATAAAATAACAGATGTACGTGCCTAAGGCACATACCCTAAAATTAGTGTGTATATATATATATATATGGAAAAAGGAGACCATTTTGGTCCCTAAAATTAAAAAAAAAAAATGTCGAGAAAAGTAAAAAAATTAAAAAATTAGTGATAATATTATATTCTTTTGTCCAAAACTATTAATATTGGTGGTAAAAATTATACAAAAAAAAAGTACGAATATGCAGTTAAACAAAAAAAGAAAATTATCTGTCTTTAGGGTTTGAGAGACCAAATAGTCACTATATAAAGAATCCAGCACCTTTATTGTCACAATTTTATTTTATTTTTTTATAAGGTTTTCTGGTAATTGATGGCTTATTATTCATTCTCTATTTCTTTCCAATTTTTATATTTTCTTTTCTTATAATTTTTTGTGGCTTTCAAATTGTATTTATTGAATGCTTCAAAATTTTTTTAAAACATTAGAACATAAAATCAACTTCTTGCAGGGAAAAAAAGGAAAGAAATTGATAATGTTGAATATTTTTATATTTTATGCCTGACTAAATAACACATATTTGGTTGTAACAGGGCTAGCTCAGTTTGTCCAAGACTTGAGAGATGTGTGTGTGAGTTTAAGGGGTAAGGAGTTCAAACATTAATAGTGTGTGTGTTATTTTCTTTTAAATTTGTAATAAGTTGTGGTCATTACTTAAACCCTATTTTTTTTTTTTTTAAAAAAAAAAGGAACACATTTGGCCAAGAAGCGAAGGCTTGGTAAAGAACGCAAACAAAACTGACTCTGGCGTTGAATAGTCGAGCCTTAGTAGCCAAATTCACGTACACTCGTATGAACAAGTTTTTACAACCATATGTATGTTAGGTTTAAAAAATTCATGTTATTTATTTTTTGTAGACGTGAAAAAAAAAGTGTAATAAGAAGTTGTTTCTATTCAAATAAATAGATAATAAATTGTATAATATAGCAACAAAAAAGACGTATGTGCAAATGAAAACATTTTGTCATAGTAAAATAGGTATATAATATTTTTCAAAGAAAAAAATGAGGTATATAATATACTATTACATGTATACACTCTAGATATTTCTGTTTATTTTCATAAGCAAGCAAATTTCAGCATTACTGCAAATTCTCATGACAAAAATGTCTCAAACGAGTCTAAGACCAATGAGGATTTGTTTATAAGCCACAACATATTCCAACAATACATAACCAGCAAAGAAAATAAGGAAATGGTCGGAAATGTGTTCATTGATTGAACTCATTTATCAGTAAACAAAAGCTCCGATATTCAACCTCATTGTACTTTTTTCGATGACCTTTTTAAGCTGAACTTGAGAGATGAGTCGGATTCTTAATACCCTCCATTTCAGGTATTGGCCGGCGACCCTTGTGTGGACCACCAATAACACCCCACGTCTTGAATTGCCTTTGGCGGGCTCTTGCCCTCTCCTTCTCTTCTTCAGATTTAGATGAGTAACAGTAAGGACAAGAAACTCCGAGCTCCCATTCAGGGGATTCCATGTCAGCATCACTCACAGGTTGTTTGCACCCGTAGCAGAGCTTATAAGTTCCTGGTACTAAACCATGTTCCACTGAGACCCGCTTGTCGAACACAAAACATTCTCCGTCCCACAAGCTCTCCATCTCAGGAATATCTTCAAGATACTTTAGAATTCCACCTTCAAGATGATAAACCTGTGAAGTATCAAGGGTGTGCAGAAAGCATCAAGTCAAGTGAAATTATAACATGCAACTTTTCTGTGAAATTCAGAAGACAATGCTGTATTTCTGGTGAATTCTCTCTTGGAAATGTTTTTTGCAGTAGTTTTTGCTCCGGTTGGTAGTTTTTTAAATCAGTTTGTAATCTAATAAATGATCTTATTCCAAGACAACAACCAGGGGAAAACATAACTAAAGAGATTTTATCACTGCTATAAAACATGGAACTCACTGGAAAAATTAGTTGCAAATACAGTCTCCAAGGATAGGAAGATGGCCATTTTATCAATGAATAGCATGAAATAAAGCAGAAGGGATCACCTCTTTGAAACCTTTACTGAGTAAAAAACTTGAAGCTTTCTCACATCGAATTCCTCCGGTGCAGTACATGGCAACCCGCTGAGGCATGTTCTTTTTTGGACTCCCCATTTCATTTATGGTGTCATTTAAACTTGTGTACTCAATCTCTGAACGCTCATTATCTGGAAGTTGAAACTCATCCTCTACCCACGATGGGAACTCCCGAAATGCCGTTGTACATGGATCAACTGCTCCCTTGAACTTCCCAATTCTAGTTTCATAGTTGTTTCGTACATCAATCACAACCTAAATACATGAATCAGTTATAACTTGAAACTGAAAAGAGCATATTCATACCATCTTATGTATAATCATGTATATTCAAATGTAGAAATTTAGATTTTATCTTCACATTGATGTCAATTCTAGAATGAAGCAGGGTAACTTCCAGTCTTTCACCATTCGTCAAACTAAAAGTGGAGAAAGAAACCAAAACAAGTTGAAATGAAAAAGTTGTCTCTGAACAAAAACAAGGTTCTAACTTCTAAATTCAAGTTAGCATTAGTCAGAACTTAAGGGTAAAGAAACTTTTTGCTTGATAGATAAAAGATTTACTCACGGTATCAGGATCACTAATCAATTCATTCCACTCCCTTGGGCTCACGTACTTCCCAACCTTTTCAATAGGTGATACAGTAGGCATTCCAAGAGTAACAATCTGCTCCATCACAAATAAAGAGAAGACAAGAGCCACCTTAAAAGAAAAGGCACACTCGAGTTCATGACAAAATTCACTTTGTTTGCTAGAAAGTAAAAATCACCTCTTTCTTCAACTTCACCCTGACATGATCCCATCGGAAGGGTGCATCTTCCCCAGCTGCAAGAGGAGAACTGCTGGTGTGTCCATGATGGATAGCTTCCTCCTCGGGACTCACAGGGGATTCTACTCGTCTCAGCCCCTTTAATCGGTTGTCGCTTTGAATGAACCCAAGAACTCTTTCCACTGATTCGCGAGTCCCACATATGCTGCCATTGATCCCTTCTGGTGCAAGAATGATACCACCTGAAACACGCTGAACAGGATCAGCTTGGTGAGGTATGAACCAGAGGATAAACAACGCACCATAAGAATACTATTTAAGCCAAACTATAAGAAGTATGGACGGCAACTGAAAAATTATGCGGGATGAAACAACATAACATAATGAAGAATTGTGCCCAAGTACTAAAGAATTTCACCAATAATAGATCCTCATTAATATATTGTCCTAATAAACCAATCACTATTCAATATGCATACATTCGAGACTTGCAAACTTGCTCATCCAACTGCTTGGAGCACATGGTAAGAAAGTATGGATCCTTGTTCATTCATTTTTCACACTTAGCCGTGTGAATCCTAATCAAAACAAATGGAATATACCTAGTTCATGGACACATGAATTTTCATATATTTGAATGCTTCAATCCTAATCAAACTAAAACATAAGCACCTAGTTCATCATTCATGAACACATGAATTGTCACATACTCGAAAACTCAAATAATCATACATACATTTCTTTGGGATATTCCCATTTCGGTAAACGAACCCTTCCAAGAGTTAAAGAAAACAAAACCATCAATTTTATTTCAAAACATTAAAGCAAATGAAAACAAAAATTAAAAGTCACCTCTAGCAATCCCATTCTTTAGAGCCGAACTATAAAAATCACCAACCTATATATTGTAGTGACAATAAATTAAGGATAAATAAAAAATTAAAAACAAACAAAATGAAGTACCAGTTCCTCGCAGAGATTTTTCAGGGGTTGGCGCATACGGGCATGGTCAGGAAAATCGGCGAACTTGTAGAAGGAGACCACCACAAGGGTTTCCGAATCGGACCCATCCAATTCAAATTCTGGGTTTCTTGCTTCGGAGGTGTTCGAAACGGGAATGCGGTCAGCGAGCCCAGAGAAGCTTCTGGAAGAAAGGGTCATGCTTTGGGGGAGGTTCCGAGAGCCGGAAAGAGCTCTCTTGATTGGGTCGGAAAGCGGAGAATGACGAGAGGGTTTGGGGATCCGAGAGGAGGGTTTCACGGCGGGGTTTAATCTAGGGTTAGGGTTTAGCGAAAACAACGTCGACGAGGACGACGATGATAACATCCTCATGGGGAGTAATGGAGGTGCTATACACCTGAGCATTGGGAGGAGGAGGAGGTGCTATTACCCATGGTATAGTCGGGGTTCCTCTATTCCATTCTGAAGTGCATTACCAATTATGCCCCTACGGTCATGAGTTTCTAGAAGGTGAAATCAAATTGCGCAAGAGTTTATTTTACAATTAATTGAAAATCCGGGAATTGATTTTTTTTTTTTTCCATTTTTTTACGTGGTCGCCTAAAAGTGGTTCATATTAATTAGGTCACATAGGGCCGTTTGGTTCGCCCATTCCATTTCATTGGAATGGAAAATTCATTTGAATGGGTGTTTGTTTGAACAACTCTAAATTTTCCATTCAAATGGTCTTTTGGAATGAGTGCTTGTTTCAACAATTTAGTTTTTCCATTCAAATGGTTCATCAGTCACATCAACTATTTGAATGAATTTTTGTGTCTTGGATGAGAATGGAGGGGAAGAGGTGTTTTTGAATGGTCCATTCCAATACTCCCATTCTAATTATAACCCATTCCACTATTTTTTCTATTCAAATGTCTTCCATTCCAATTATAACCCATTCCACAATTTCCATTCAAATACACACATTCAAATAGGCGAAACAAACAGGGCCATAATCACTCATTAAACAGAACGGATATGTGGCCATTCTTCTAATTTATATTTAAAATGATATATAATATATATATATATATATATATATAAGTTGCCAATTCAGTAGGTATTTGTTTTTTTTTTTTTACCATTGGATCATCATCTAATGGTGATCTAACGACTATAATGATGTGCATGAAAAGATGTAAATCATTAATGCTATTTCTCTCTCTTATTTTTTACTATAAAAAAATATGTATGATAAATTTTTATCGGCCAAATCGACACCTCTGCATAGATTTAAAAAAAAAAAAAAAACCTATCGGATTGGTGCCCACATATATAAGCACCAATATTTTTTTTTACTTAAGTATTATTTTATGTAACTAAAATTTATTATGTACGTTTTTCCATGTAAAAGTTAAAAAGAGAAAAATATTAAATAATATATATGTATTTTTTACTCAACTACCCAAATTATGCTAACTGTTAGATTATGACCCAATGGTTAAAAAAATACATATAGATAGGTGAAAAAATACTTATTGAATTGGGAACCTATATATATACATATTTCAATGAGGTGGTTAAAATTACATGGGACCAGTTTAGTATTACTGTGCTATGTTGTGCTCTGATCCTGCTGTTAGATGTGTTGTGAGCAAAAAGCACAGTCTATGTGTTTAGTAAATTTAATTTACAAAACTATTATTTTGTTTAAAAACAACATTTAAGTGTTTAGTAAATTATAGATTATGCGTATTGTAAAGTGATATTTTGAATTATGGAAGTAAAATCAGCTTTGAAAAGTAACATTTACAATGCTTCCCAAATTCTGCTTAAATATACGGTTATACAGTAATTTTTAAAATTTGTTGACCAAAAATAGGAACTTACTAAACACTCTCACTCCCTATAAATTTGCTAAACGGGCTCATAATCACCTTCTAGGTGACTTGATAATCAATGGGTATGACCATCTAATAGGTATTTATATTGCTATCAACTTAACTTAATGGTGAAATTATTTAGAAAGAATTTAAAAACAAAAACTAAGAAAGGAATCAATAGGTTTTCTTTATTGATTTTTTTTTTAGTTTAATTTTAATACGACGAGCCATTACATAATTTGTTGGACAAGTTAGACCATAATAAAATATGAAGGATCTCAATTTAAGGGGTGGGAACTAACGAGTGAGTGGTGAGAATTTTTTTAGGTCTGAAAGTTAGTCGATTTTCGCCGAAATTCTCGCCAAGCCGAACTTCTCGGTTTTAATATATTGAAAATCAAAACCGACCGTCGGAAAAAGAAAAATTGGCTAAAATTGAATTTTCAGTTCTTAGTCGGTTTTAATCGATTTAAAAATAAGTGAGGTGAGGTTATCGAGATTCAAACCTTAGAGCTAAGTAGATTTTAACCATTACGCTGATTACTCTTATATGTTTAAAATATCTTAATATAATATACATTATCGGTCGGTTTCAGCACGTGGCACCGAGAATTCAATTTTTTTCAGTCGATTTTTCGGTCGAATTCAGTGAATCAGTTTTTTCTTATAACCCTAATTTTTTTCAAAGGCCAAATTATGTTGATGAATAATTAGCGAGATAATTTAACAATTTTTTTTTTTTTTTTGGTGCTTGAAGAGATAATTTAACAATAGTTAAAGGTACACGAACCAGTTTTTTGAAAAGAATAAATAACGTGGAGAAAGGAGGCACGATAGAGCCACCAAACTCCTTCAAAAACAAAATTTAAAAAAAAAATTAAAAAAATAGCCAACCAAACTATAAAAGAAAAATAAAAATATATACATACATAAAAAAAAGCGGGGTTCGATTTTTCATTCGTCGTTCTTTTTGCCGTTTTTCTCTAAATTCGTCTTTTAATTTTTTTTCTAGAAGAGCATGTGCACTGGCCTGTGGGCCCCTTGGCCTCCCCTCCTTCCCCAATCCCCGGCACGCCCTTATTTTGTTGGGTTTTTCTATGGGCCTTATCCAATCAACTTTTTCGGCTATATTTTCCTTTCATATTTTTTTTCCCCTTAAAACCACAAAAAAAAAAAAAAAATCATTCATTTAAAGAAAAAACCACAAAAGAGAAATTGCCTAGTTGCTTAGAATTTCTATTTTGCTTAGAAAAGTTTACCGTGAGATTGTGTACATCTTTGGAATTGACAAGTCAATTTAATTCAAGCTAGTTTATGGGGATTTTTTTTTTTTTAAGATATCAATGTAGGAATATAATTTTATTTCTAGAAAACTTTGCACTCGTATTATTTATAAAATAAAAAGAGAATGTGACGTGTGAGAGCATAAAGAAGTTGAAATTTGAGATATACAAAAATGAACGAATGGAACTGTAGAATGTTAGCATGTTTTTATAACAGGTATGCAATTCTATATATTTAGCTATTTTCTAAGGATGTATGTAAGCAATTGGTATCTGATATTTGAATGTATTTGTCATTTATCCACTAACCTACTATTTTACTAGTAATTATTACTTAAACGTAAAAAACCTATGTAAAAGGTTTTTTTTTTTTTTTTTTTCGAGAAAGGAATGTAAAAGATAAGCTTAAAAGGTGATAGTCTTTTTAATACAGTAGATTTAAGAGGAGTATGGAAAAGTCAAATACCGGTGAAATGCAATGTGTCCCTGGGTATCACTAATTGCCATTAATTACTAATTTGACTATTGTCTATTGTAATAATCGTTGCATGTGCTAAAAAGGTAAAATAGCTAATTAGATTTTATTGTTTATTATAATTAGTAATCGGAGTTTAAACCAGATCTTCCTTTCATAAATCTTATTATTGATCCAACACTAATAAAAATTTTGTCCATAATTAAACTCTCCATTTCTTCATCAAATAAGGTTCAGCACAATTCTTTATCAAAGAAAAAGGTTCAGCACAATTAATGTTTGGAGAGCTAACATTTTTTTTATTCAGTGTATTGGGTAGCAAATATTTGAACAACATTTTTTTTTTTTTTAAGAAATCACAATTTTAATCATTGCAAAATCAGGAATAAAGTATAAACATAAAGGGTTGGGTGCGCCCCATAATTGTGGTGGATATATCACGTATGAGTCCTTTTGTTGTTTGGAATATATGAATGGTTTCATCATCTATCAAGTAAGAGAAATTATAAAAAATAATGATTATCAGTTTTTATGTGGGATATATATGAATTATATTATCGTCTATCAATTACGAGTTATAAAAAAAAAGGGGGTCAAACCCACAACTTCCTAAGCCCAACCATAAACTCACACTTAATAAATACATATGTTACAGATCGTATGATTTAGATCTTGGAAGGACAGCTTTTATAAAGTAGTGGGCCTGCTCATTATTTGTCCAATGATATTCTCATTTTCACTGGGTTTAGTTTTGAGTACTTTTATTCCCCAAAGTAACGTCCTCACTATTTGAATTCATAACCTCTTGAATAAGAGGTACCCTGGTAACTACCACACCATTATTATTAGTTTTATTAAATCATGATGAGCATAATTTTGCTAATATAAGTTATTTATATACCTAGCTCATTCAACCCAATAAACAAAACATAAACAATATTCATTGAAAATTTTGAGGTATGTCAAATTAAAGAAGGATTAATGAGTTACCTCTTAAACTTTCCATTTGAACTTGTATTTGTCATCTCCACCGAGTTTAATCTACAAAATAGCTCCATAAGACATGAGAGAGCATGGCTCTCTCTTTACTCCGTCTCCACTAAGGGTGGCAATATAGGTCATGACACGATAACACGACTTGAAACCCGTACGATTAGCTGAACCTGCTTAACACGAAATTGACTCGAATTGACATGACTAAGTAATTTTTTGATAAATTATATTAAATAATTATCTTCAAAAACATATTTTTTCTTGAATTTCTTGCAGATAAAATAAAAAACATAAAACTAATGAACTAAATTCTCTTACTATCTTAAAACTTAATTAAAAAAATCGAATAAACTAACAATTATACTATTTATATACGTTTTGACACATCAATCTGCACGTCGTTTTCATTAAACAGGTGATACATAGGTTAACCTGTTAACGACATGATTTAATTAGGTTAAATACGACACGATACAAATTACCACCCATGGTCTCCACACACCACTCATACACCAAGAATGACTATGTATATATGCCATCATAACTTGTAAGGTTGGGCTTACGTGGCTTTTCACAATAGTGACAAAAGAGATCTCTTGGTCCAATAGGCCAATCAAGATATTATGATTGAGAGGTTTCATAGACCTCATGCCGGTTAGTATATAATTATCTATCTCATTATGACCTAATTAATAATATTAGACATAGTTAACACACAATCATAAATGTCAATAACATATTTTAATAAAAACATATAATGAATTGCTATTAATTATGCTAATCCATGTAAAATATTTCAACATTAGAATCTTAATGACGATGTGACCCACTTGAAAAATTTTGGTTTCCCTGCTCCTTCGGTACGAAGTGAACAACAAGGCCAACTTGATCTGTTAAATTGTTAATGAAGGAGTACAGAGTACAAGTATTAAAATATTTCTACTAGTGTTAGATAAATAAACAAATCTATTAAACATATTTCAAAAGGATGCATAGAAAATAATGAAGCTAGGAATGCGGCTTAGATTATATATTTAATTAGAAATCTTGCATATGTGACAGCTAAGTTGCAAATTGAAAATATATATGCTATTTTGAATTTAATTACTTTTTATTATATATAGGCCTGTATCTCAAGTTACAGATATATAAAAGTCAATACTTAGTGTCCAATCAAAAGAAACTATCCACAAGTTGGTGCTTTAATTTTCAGCTTTGATTACATGAAAAACATAGTACTCTACAAGAGGAGATGACAAGGTGCAATGTATGTGGTATGGGTTTGCATTTATGGTTACTATAGTATTTGGTTGTCAAAAAAAGTAGGGAAGTCATAAATCTATCATGTAGACTATATACATTCAATTTTTTTTTACATCTTAAAATAATTATATTTTTATTTTATATATTTTTTATATTCTAAAAATACCCAATTATTTTGTACATTCACTATTTTCATTTTTAATATCTAATTCTCAAGCTAAAAAGAACTAAAGATAGAAAATATAATTTACAAACAATCTTTTAAAGGACTAGAGAACAAAAAATTAAAGAAATGAAAGCAAGGAATTCTATTTGCACATACAATTTTTAAATCAATTAAAGAGAAAATTCGTTAAACAAAATGATATAAATACTATCAACACATCACACCATATAGGCACAAAGTACTGCATATTTGTTTTGTTATAACACAGTCTTTCAAAGTAAATTAAGTACAACAATAAATAAAGGGCGCGTCTACAGTAGGAGCGTCCCTACGTAGGGCTCTGTCTATACACCGTTTGATGGGAATCTGTGTATAAACAGATTCCCCACAGATTCCCATCAAACGGTGTATAAGGAGGCCCTACGTAGGGGCACCCCTACTGTAGCCCTCCCCATAAATAAAAAGAAAATCTGAATTATTATCTGTGTGCATGTACTTATAGACAATAGGATTGATTTTTTTGTTCTTCCACAATTTTGTTCTTAAAAACTCTTTAATTCTGTTTATATACAGATAATAATAAACAAAGAAATGTGATCTCATCAATATATATAGATATAAAGAATATCTAAATCCATCGTCATTTAGATTATATAAATTTATTATACATACATTTTATTATTAATTTTTCCTTTTTGGTAATTCCAATTATGAGTAAATCTATATTTAAAATTATGAATGTACATAATCTAATTAATGGTGAAGGATTTAGAACTTCCCAAAATTTAATCACCCAGTACATAAATTTTTGGACAGAAAGACTTTTATTTCATGCAAAACGGTTTCTGGTATTGTCCACTTTTGATTAAAACTCTCGGATAATTGTCTTATTATACCATAATCTGGAGTACTTCATAGAATTCACTCAAAAAAAAAAAAAAAATCATAGAATGATAGAAATGATCAAATTATATGAATATAACAAGGAAATTTTCATTTGTTTAGCATTTTGTAGGAACGGAATTTCATAAGTTATTTTTAAAAAAAAAAAAAAAAAAATCATAGAATGATAGAAATGATCAAATTATATGAATATAACAAGGAAATTTTCATTTGTTTAGCATTTTGTAGGAACGGAATTTCATAAGTTATTTTTGCAGGAGTCACATAAGTAAGTATATATATATATATATATTTCGGATGGTTTATGAACTTATGATATAATATTGTAACGTCGTCAAACATATGGAAATTTAAGGATTCTTTTATACCAATTGATGCAAGAAAAAGTTGCATTATACTATAGATAATGTAGGTATGTAATAAAGCTATCTTTGTGAAAAAATATATGTATATATATACCATCAAAATTTAAAAATAAATTCATTTCGAAATGAAACAATATTCGATCTTAAAAATTTGGAAAAAAATTGCTTGGTAAGTTTCTACAAAATGGTATGAGCGTCCAACACGTTACTGTGTCTAAAAAGCAAAATTGATAGGAAGAGAGGATGTTACTATTTAAAGCAAGCAAAACAATAATTCAACACAACTGTTCTCTTCAATTGCTCAATCATATGAGTTCAAACTCGAAAAGGGTATGTGGTGATTTTTAGACTTTAACTTAAAAAATATATATATTTAAAAAAAAAGGTTGCCAGGTTGGGGGGACTAGTTGTCACAAGCATAAGCCATTTAAAAAAAAAAAAAAATTTGGTTTTCACACCAAAAAAAAATATTTTTTTTTCTTTGGATAATTAATAACGACCCATTGTTCCTTACCAGAAGGGTCTTGGAAATGCAAAAAAAATAAAAACGACAAAAAAAAAAAAAAAGCCATTACCTAATCGCACATCATGAGGCCAACGTCATCAAAACATCGTAAGCACTAGAGTGGAATTTTCCTATTTAATTATACCCAACACCCTCCTTCCTTCCATCTTCCATTGAATTGCTTCTCTCTTTCCTCCCAACCCTTATGACCAAAAACCCTATCCTTATAACTCTTTTTAACTCTTTCTCTCATCCACATTACATCCCCCACTATATTTAATCAAATCCCACCTTCACAAATTTTCCACACACCAAAAAAAAAAAAAAAAAAACCCAAAAAAAAAGAAAAAAGTGCCCAATTGAGTGGTGGTGTAGTACTACTGGAGGTAACACCAAAATCTCTTGTAATCTTATACTCAAAAAAGTGACCACCAAAATGGGTACTTTTATTTGGCCTGAAAATTTGTCTAAGAGATTGATTAAGGAGCTGGTTCAAGGCCGGGACATGGCGACCCAGCTTCAGATTCTTCTTCATAAGCCTTTTGGAGAACATGGGTCGGTCTCAGCTGAAGAGCTTACCGGAAAGATTTTGAATTCTTTCACTGAGATTCTTTCTGTTGTTATGGGCTATAACAGTAGTGTTAATAGTACTAGTAACGGTAATATTTCTGATCAGTTCTCCGGCGGCGGCGATCAGGTTTCTCGGGTCAACCCTATTGAGGAGGCTTCACATTGTGATGACCGGAACTCGGAGGATTCCGGAGAGAGTAAAAAGAGATCTTTATTCAAAGATCGGAGAGGTTGTTACAAGAGAAGGTATGTATCAATTATTTCATATTCTATAGTACTATCATATCTTTGATTAGATATTTTCTTTTTTCGATTGAGAGAAATGGCCTAGAAATGTATGTCATTCATTATATCATGGTCATTTTTTTTTTCTTTTTTTTTAATGGAGAAAATAACAGAACCCCACTTGGATATACGTGAATACAATCACATGGACAAATATATGTATGGATATGTTACTTTCTAATATTGTGTGTACGGAAACTAATAGGACTCGTCTGATTTTTGTGTGGTTGCAGAAATAACTCCCAATCAAGGACCACAGTCTTACCCACAATAGAGGATGGTCAAGCTTGGAGAAAGTACGGCCAAAAGGAGATCCTTAATGCTCAATACCCAAGGTTATACATCTTCTACAATAGAATCATAAGTTTTTTCTTTTTTTCTTTTCTTTTTTTTTTGTATGTAGTTAATTATTGTTTTTCCCCCTTTAATTTGATTCCCACATGGTTAATATTGTGGTAAATATGTTGAAAAGGCAAAAACATATAGATAGAATCTTTTGCATCTTCGTGATCATATATATGACAAGTTGTAATTAGATTTGATTTTTGACTTTGTCCACAAATAAAATGGGAAAAGAACCAAACAAACATGAAAAGTTGAAAGGGCAGGCCCATCTTAATCGAAAAGCAAAAGGTACTACCTAAAAAGCCAATGGAAAAACCAGATATTGGGTCAAGAAACATATCTTGGGAAAAAAATACTCATGACACACTTCACACATAATTAATTACTATCATAGGTAAAAAAATTATTTGCTTTAATTTGTTGATTGGGTACTACTATATAGAACTCTAATTAGATCAGAAGGTCACCAAATTAATTATTCTGTGATATTGGCAACAGGGCTTACTTCAGGTGCACCCGCAAGTACGATCAAGGTTGCCGAGCAACAAGACAAGTCCAGCAAATCCAAGACAATCCTAAACTCTACCAAACGACATACATAGGAGACCACACATGCAACATCATGGTAAAAGCCCCACAAATGATTAAGGATTCTGATACTTGGAAATGTGCTAGTAATTTCAAGGTTATTACTTCTGATAGTTCGAGGATCATTCCTAACACGTCATCAAAAGCTCCAACAATATTGATGGAACAAGGAGAAGTAGTCAAGGAAGAGACCCCAATAAGTGACTCTTTATCGGACAGCCTTTCTTTGGGCAATACCGAGGATCTGTGGCCTCCTGAGTTGAAGGATCTTGAGTTATCAGAACCCTCAATGGGTTTGTTAATGTCTCAGAAGATTATGGGCTCTGATCATAATGGTCATGATCAGGATGTTGTTTCTATCATGTTCTCATTTGATCATCAGGATCGAACTTGTACTAGCGCTAGTACTACTTCTCATGGTTTGGACATGGAGGTCTTCGTGGATAAGTCTATAGATTTTGGTAACTGTGACTTTGAGTTCGCTGAAACTGAGTTTACTCTATAGGATCGGTGTGAAGATTTGAAGAGTGGTAGTACTTCGTGTAATTTTGACATATATATTTCGTGTAACAAAATTTGCCAACTTGTGATATGAGTTTGAATAAGTAAGAATAATGATGTTTGTACATATTTAATCAATCAATATCAAGGTAGCTTATTAATTTATATATGTCATATGGTGATTGTGTACTACGATTTTGACCAACATAGTTTCTGAATAATTAATGTAATTACATGATCATTTTTACATTTTATCTTTATTCGGGGGGGCAATAAGAATAACTAGACTATCAAAATTCAAATACTACATCTAACTTGATAGAACGTTTTCTAGGGATATACAGTTATAGAGATGTATAGACGGGACAGGTTGAATATCCCCATAGATCTATATATTGTTCATAGAAAACCCCATGCTTTATTTTAACTTGAGGATTAAAACTTAGCCACAACCTTTTATGATCATAATTCATAACAGGAAACAGCTGTTTATTGTAACGTGTCTAACTAGTTAGAATCTTTTGGAGATAAAATTCTTGCATGCGGGGGTGAGCTTGTGGGACATTTATGTCATCAAAAAGTGAACAGCAAGGACAAAGACATTAAAAGAAATCTGTGAATTGATGAGGCTGGAGACTGACAAGACGGCCTAAAAGCTTTTTTTTCTTTTTTGAAGGGAACCTAAAAACTTATTAATAACACATATGAATCTTACATCCAAAAAAGTTTTAAACAGCCGCACGTGGTCCAATTAATCTGGTATATAAATCATATCCAATATTAATGTCAAGTATATCCTCTCCCAATCTCCTAATTGTGACTGCACATATATAAATAGATATATAGTAACATTCACTATTCTCTAGCTAATCATCATAAGATAATAACTACAGTGATTGTGAAAGTTTTAATTAGTCTTTACAAACTTCACAGTAACACATTTATATTACTTTAAAACTATATCTATGTACCAATAATTTGGGGCCATTTTCTTCCTATAGGGAAAAACAGTGCTCCGTTAATTATTTCAACATCCGTAAAATCTTAAGTTTACCAACATAGATGATAGAACAGTATTTAGTCGTGGCTAAAATAAAATTTATCCAAAAGAATTATCACATATATATATAAATAGAGCAAAAAGGTGCACATTTAATTTTGCTACAATACTACTATAATCACTAGTGATTAATTTTCTACCTAACTAGCTAGCTAGCTACAACTATATATATGAACCAATAAATTAGATTTAAAACAACTTGAAATGGCCACCGAGAGTACTCACGCAGTTCAATTTTGAACTGCATCACTAATTAACAAACATCTACACTCTAGTACTCTAATTACCTTGAAATTAAGCTTGCTCTTTTTTTTTTTTTTTGGTGGGGGGAACTCTTATTTTATAAGTTTGGGGTTAATTATGAAGAGGGGGGGAAAAATCATTGGACTAATTCACTAGCTTACATAATTAGTTTCAATTAGGCATTTTTCTTGTTCCCTGAGTCCCTTGGCTTGTCTTCCATTGAAGGGAACAAAAAATCCATGCTATTACTACTACTGCTTCCCGAATTAAACATCACATCGGCCATATCAAGCACAGGATATTCAACAATTTCTTTAGTACTGGCCGATGTACCAGCACCACCGCCATGGCTGCTGCTCCCTCCCGCCCCAGCGGGGCTGAATTCCATGGAAAGCCATCTTCCTATGGGAACTGAAGAGGTAATAGTACTTGATGTTAATGGTTCAGCAGCCATATTTTGTGACATCTCTTGTGACATAATGGCCGGCTGTAGTGGCAAACTAGACGTCGGAGCTGTGGCCGACATGTGACACGTGTGGTTACCCCGGTACATGACCTGGAAGGTGAATGGATCGTCGTCGAGCCGCTGGACTTGCTTCTTTGCTGGACAATTGTAGAGCTTCTGGTGGGTGCACCTATAGTAACCCCTAAAAAGGCATGGTTCATAATAAGGATGAAATTCAATGGTAACAATTGGTACATAGAGATAGAGTGTTGATGCATGATTATGATTTATGCGCTATATATAATAAAATTTTCACTCTCACATTATTACCTGACAATTTATTCTTTCTTAAACATACTATTAGGTGACTATTAGGTGACATTTACCATAAATCCAGAAATGCAGTTTGTTATATTCTAGAGTTTGTTATATATATGGGGTAATTGTACAGCTAATAATAACAAATAATCCATTTCTTTTCAGGATATAGTGTATGAATAAGTAAATTCATTTTTAGTTTGACTAATGGAACTTTCTCTCAAGTCAATGCCATGGCCATGGAGGAAGACTGAAAGAGAGAAGGTCTCTGGATCTCGCCTTAGATACCGCATTAATTAATTCTTTCTTGCCATTTCCAGTCAAAGATGTGTGTAAAATGTTAAATTGGGTGTTTTGGACTGAGTCAAACTATGGTGGACTCGTTTAAATTTGGGGGGTCATAGTCTTACACGTCTTAAAAGGTAAAAGCTAGATTGAATCAAACATATCTTTTCAATTAATTAAAAAAGCTGCTTTATTTTCGTGGACACAATTACATGTACACTAACATTTTTTTTACTTTTTTGTGTCAACATTTATAAAAACACACACATAAATATGTATTATATTCTATTTTGGTTGTTAAATGTTTGGTTAATTTCTTTAGTTACCATGACCAATAATTCAGTCAAATGATGATGAATTAATTATACGTACGTACCTAGGGTACTTTGAGCCCATAATCTCCTTTTGGCCATATTTTCTCCAAGTGTAATTATCTTCCGGTGGGATGTCAGTATTTCCAATCTGAGGTGCGGCCATATTCACTATCCGAATCTCGTGATCATCCTTTCTGCAATTTACGTAAAATATTTATATATATATAAGTTAATATCAATATCTAAATATTAGAGATACTGCCAAATTAAACCATAGACCAAAAACTAAGTTAGTGGTTCGTTGATGTACTTTTTCCAAGAAAGATGCTCGTTCTTGCTTTATACTTTCCATACATTTTCCTTTTGGGTTTGTTTATTAGAGGTAATTGTATATCATATACTAGCAATATTATAATTTATACCATATGGCCCCTATAACGACGTACGAATCTCAAAACTATTCTATGATATTCTATGATCGCGCCACAAAATTGGCTCTAGCTAGGTTTGGAGGCATCATATATTAAAATGTTCCCACAACCCCGGGGACCCCTCCCAAAAAAAAAAAAAAAAGGAAAAAGAAAAGAAATAGAGAGATATAAATATGAATCTCTCACATATCGATCGAAGAACATTACATGAACAAACAAAATTAAGCGTGTATATATATAGACCATTGCTACTACGAATTACTAGGAACTTGTAAGTTGTAACAAATTAATTTCACTATATAAAACAAAATGGCCATGCTCAATTATAAATTAATTAACATTTCAATTTAAGTTCTTATATATATGTATATACCTTCTTCGTGGTCTTTGTGATGAGGATGAAGATGGAGCTGATGATGCTGATGAGCCGAGAAATTCAATCCTACCCATATTCCTATTTTCATGAGCCGAAGTAGTCCTTATATGACCAGACAGGTCCCTAGTCTCAGCTCCCAATAGTAAGGCTTGGGGATGAGTACTAGTATTATTTATGTCCATTGCCTGCGTGAAACTGCAGACACTAGACCTAATAAGCCATTCTTGAAAACTCGCATGGTCAATGTTATTATGCGCCTGCTGCGGTAGCTCCCTCGGCTGATCATGATCATCCAACATGCCTTGATGATCATGACCACGCAGCCTCTGCTTCGCGCTGCCGAAGACCTTCGCGATCTCGTCGCAGTAGTTGGCGAGCACGTTGGACTGATTCGCCCAGCTTTCGAGATTCGATTCGAGGGCTTTAGCTATCGTACATCCATGGAGGATCAAGGAAACAACATTCTTATTGTGTTCCTCCATGGTGTCCGGGTGCAATTTTCGCTTGTGGTTTAGGTTTGTTGTTTTGGATTTGAGCATATAAGGGGGTTGAAGGAAAATTTAAAAAGGTTACGTGAAATGAAAATTTAGTACTATAGCTTAATTTATTATGGTGGGCAAAGCTAGCAAGCTTATAAATATGATGTTGCTCTTTATATGTAATTAGTAATAATCTATATAGAAAGACTTGAAATAATTATAAGAAGGGGTTAAAATATTCAAGGGACATGAGTGTAGGTTTCTACACGGTAAAGTTCATAAAAGAATAATTAATGGGAAAAATGGAAAAAATATGACTTAGTCATGGTCCACTTAGGATTTCAACATTCCTCCTTTCTTTTGGTCTAGAAGAAGACCTGCCCCGTCGAACCTTGTTGAGAATTTTCTGAAGTTTGAAGCTATGACCAACAAATGACAAAAATTATTATATATTTCTTCTAAGTTCTATCAATGAATTATACATCTATAGATTCTCATTATGAAAATGATTCCTTTTTTTTTTTCGGTTGCTTTTGATGTTTGGCAAAATTTGAGCCCTTACCCCACGATATGGGCAAACGTGATTAGCTGTGACCATTCCGGTCCTCACTTACATGAAAGAAATATAACGCGGCCAACCAGAGCATGGTCAAGATTCCGAATGTCCAATTGAAATTACAAATAATTAGACAATATTTGGGCTTTTTCCTTTGGATTTCCCTCTATAGACTTTGGAAGACATGAAAAAAAATTTCGGCAACATTTGTAAATATAGATAAATAATAGCAATTAACGTTACATCACTTCAGAATTCCAAGCAATTCATGGCCCTCATAAGAGGACAAATAAAAAAAAAAAGGTGCCCCTTTTTGGCAGTTGGCACTTCTTCAATTAGTAGAACTAGAGTAAATTCTTGTACTTATTGACAATATAGGGAAGTCGGTATCATTAGTAGGACACATCTTCTTCTTCCTTTTTTCCACAACGCACACATGCATGGTTATCTTAAATTTGATTCATTAGTAGGACACATACATGTATGTTCTTTGTTTTTCAAAACAAATTCGCTCATGTTTATGTTTTGTTAGGGTCTATGCCCTAAAAATATGTATATTTTGGATATTTGCTGAAGTAATAAAATGACATTTTTCTATTTGAATTTGTACATAATTTGTATGTCTTTAAATATCAGAAAATCCCTAGTTTATTTATGTGACCACAAATTTAGTATATAAGTATTATATACATGAGGATTAAATTTATGGATAATAAACTAAATATAGTCTATAATAATTAATTAAAATTTGAGATCTTTAATTAAATATTATTAGTATGGTCCATTAACATTGAGAATGTAATAGTCTTATCTAGACTATTGATGTGTTGACATCATAATGGAGGTACTTTATATAATTCGATTATATAGGACTGGACTAGACATGATTTGAATCTCACATAAATTCCGTTAACTGTTGAGAGTTCAAATAATGTCACTAGATGATCATATGTAGATTAATCTTAATCCTGAGTAGTTATAGACTCCTATTTATAACATTATGTTCTTTGACATACTTGTTAAAGGTTTATTTTTTAAACAGACCGAAATACTTGTATCTTGAGAGCATGATGAAATGAATAGCTGGGAATATAACTTACAGATATGGAGTCCATTTCTTCCATTAGAAAGTTAGAAAGATGATTCCTTATATATTGATTCAGGACTTCAACAGTTTGAGTACGTGTAATATTAATATGTTGACATGTGTCACTTTAATAAGTCACCACGTGGCATATTCAACAAGCTATAATATGTAAGTCAAAATGCCACGTGGCACATTCTGATAGCTCCACGTGGCATGTTATATTAGCCCGTTATATGTAGGTAAAAGAGCGTTATATGTGTAGGTAATGACAATTTGAAATAAATTAATTAAAATATTTATTTAAAATATAAATGCACACATTTTAGAAATTGTCTTGATATAAAATGCTAAAATCTTGATATAAAATGCTAAAAAATTATCACATAGAAGTTGATAAAGAATAACAAATCCAAAGCCCATGCTAAATATTCAATACAACATTATTAAAACTAAAAAAAATACAATAAAAAATACTAGAAAATACGGTTCCTAAAAATCTTCACAGTGCTCCCAAGTACGTTGAGCATGGGCCTTCATGTAAAAACTCCAAGGTCGCATGACGTTCTACTCCCAGCATAGCACCTATAAACATATTATTATTACCATCATCATTATTATTTCTTGTATTATTATTACATAGTGCCAGAAACAAATGCATATCACTTTTTAAATTGAAAGCTCAATTAGAAAGTGGGCATAAGCCCAAAATTAGTGCCATGACAAAAAAAAGGGCTCACACCCACTTTCCAATTGGACCGGCCCAACACTTTGTAATCTAAATTAGTATAGTAAATAATGATATTTGGTTCTGTACGTGCTAAAACTTTGAAGCAAATATCAGAGGTTATATTAACATATAATTTTCTAATTAGACTATACTTTTATATATATAATAGTCATGTTATATACACTTGGACATATTTCTGTGAAGTTGGTGTGTTGGCAGTTACGCATTTCATGGTAAGTGGTCTTTAATTAAGTTGAATATACTATTTTTTGAAGCAAAGAAAGACACATAATTGTTGATTAATTTGACAGTGTTCTATGACTTGGAACTAAATTAAAACAACTAAATCAAATTATATCACAAAATACAAATTAATCAACTACTACGAACAATTAATGGAAGACCGATTCTAAGTACCTAAACAAAATTCAATCACTCATTCAGACACAAAATAGATAATAGAAAACGACCAAAAGTAATTAGAAGTCTACTGCTAACCTGGTGCGAATGGAGCATAATATATGAACCACCTATGAACTCTCCCTGATGAATATTTGAGGAAATGTTGGCCAATGGCTGCGTAGAAATGCGGGATATTAAAGCAAAATGCACACTTTTTCTTCCTAGTTCCAATCTAATACAAAGAGAAACATAAACAAATATACCATGGACCATCAGCACCTAAAAGAGAACAAAGTTTTATGCACAATAAATAGTAGCAGACTAACTAATTCAATGAAAACATGACCACAGCCAACGGGAATAACTGAAACGTTATTTAGCTAAAGGCATTAGCCTAAAGATATCCCCACCAACCATTAAAGGAACAACAACAGGAAATATTCTTACAAGACAGAAATCTTGAAAAATAAGCTGCAATAATTTTTTTCATTATTCTTCTTAGCTGACAAATATACTAACAAAAAGTTGAGGTATGCATCCCAACCGTGCTATGGTAGACTTACAAAACAGACACTGTAGACTTAAATAGAACTGGAAACTAAAAAGAAATCTGTACAAAAAGAAGACATATGTTCTAGACTCACAAAAGAACTGGAAATTGAAACTATGATATTTGTTGGGGGGAGGGGGGAGAAGAAATTGCCGCTAACATTTCAAAGAAAATAACAAATTTTAAGACATTATTAGAAGTGAACTGGATAAGCACAGTAGATCCAATTACTCAAGCATTTCAAAGGCACCATACAAGAGAAAGCTGAAATTTTTTAAGTCAATAGATTGATTCTTTTGCTTACATCTACATTCACATAAACCATATTTAGTTCACGTATCTGGACAAAGTTATATTAGAAGACAAACCTCACAAAGAATAAGCCTAAATCATCGGCTGAGATATCACATGGATCTGCAAAAAGTAAGTTCCAGAATAACTTTAGTCTTATGCATACAAGCAGTAAGATTTTTCTTCAGATTGAACAAAACCAGCAAGTAAACAAAACCTCACTACATCAAAAAAAAAAAAAAAAAAGAGCAAACTATTTTCTTTTCCCCTAAATGAGAATTTTCTTTACTTTTCTGGGATGTTGATATCCTCAAATTCATGCTTATAACGGATAAATATCTCCCTGGCCATCATTACACATACATAAGGTAAATCAGACAAATCTTTAAGATTCAAAGAGATTCACTCAAAGAAAACAAAGTAACTAAAAAACCTACAGTATACTCAGAGCAAAGCACAAATTATCATTAACCAAAATCTCCAAATTTACTGATAATAGCTAAATTCCCAAGAAACCCAATCAAATTGAGCTAGAAATGAATCGACCCAGATCCAAAGTATCCATTTTCAGCAAAGGGAACCAAAAGTTGAACTCAAAAACACACATTCACACACCCCATTATAGCATAGACATAATAACTCATATGGACCTGATTTGAGAACAAAATAAAAAGAGAGAGAGTGATATATATAGGGAGAGAGCAGGGAACGACAATCACAGTGCCACACAAATAATCAATTTAACAAGAAAAACGAAAGAAAAAGCAGCAATAACTCATCAAAAACCCAATAACGAGAAGTTTATATCAGTTGTAACCTCTCATTTTTTTCCAAATACAATATGACAGGACCACTTTAGCAAGAGTAAAGGACACAAGGGATACCTCTTGTATATGACATAGACTTTCATATCGTAGTGAAGCAAAACACATTACAGCCGCTACTACAGTAAATACATTTTTAATCTCGGTTTCTGTCCAAACTAGGACAAGAAACGCACAATATTGAGGGCATATATAGATTAAATTTCTCTATATCAAAAAGTCTAAAATTAGGACCAGAATATTTTGCCACAAAAATATATTAGTTATGTAAAAGCTAAAAATGGCCGATTGAAACAAAATTGCAAAAGCAAAACCTATAATCTAAGAAAAATTCCCCAAAAATTTGGAAATATATATACACCCTTCCAAAAAAAACGAAATTTTTTAAAATGAGAGATGAACAAGAAGAAGCCTTACAAGTGTCATGCCGTTCTGGCGAGCTGAGAGAACGGTGCACGAGAGGGCAGGCAGATCTGTGTGTGGCTGTGTGTGAGAGAGAGAGAGAGAGAGAGAGAGAGAGAGAGAATGAGGGGGGCAAGGCTGAGTGAATGAGTGCGAGGGTGTAGAGCTGGAAGAGAGGGCTAGACTGAGAGAATGAGGAAGAGATCTAAGAGAGGGCGAGGCCAGAGAGAAAGGTCAAAAGGAAGATAAAAGATTCAGAGTTATAGAGAAAGAGCACAGAAGCTATAACGGCGGGGGTAGAGGTGACAAAATGAGCGGGCCGGGCCCGTCCATCACGGGCTTAAGGAGTGAGCGGGCCGGGCGGGCCTGTTGGCCCGTCGGGCTTTTTAACGGGTCAATACTAGGCTGGATCGGGCCGAGCCCGAGGCGGGCCAAAAGGGGCCGAGACAGGTCGGTCCGTCCTCGGTCCTTTTTTTTTGTTACTATTTATTTTTTTTAACAACTTTTTTTAAACATGTTAAGTTTAAACTTTTTAATTGAATTTTCATTTAAAAAAATTGATAACATAAACTACATATGTTTTCTATTGTTAAAAAATTAATAATAGTTAAATAGGATATTAAGAAAAATAATGAAACAAATAAATTTGAAATATTGAAATTTGATTTTATTAATGATCATTTATTACAATTCAAATTATTACTTGAAAAAACTAGTAAATCATTAATTATGAGTTTATGACTCATCATCATCATTCATGTACAAGTTATTGAAATTTTCGGCTAATTCTTCATTACAAATACGAATAGTGTCTTGATTTCGCTTTGCCGTTTTTTCCCAATCTTTAACACATGCTAACACCTCAACCATTTCAGGAGCCAACGAAGTCCTCCGCTCATCTACTACTATCATCTTAGTCGTGCTAAAAGCAGACTCTGAAGAAATCATGGACACTGGAATTGTTAAAATGTCACGGGCTAATTGTGAAAGTACCGAGAATCTTGGTTGACGCTTATGCCACCAGTCCAAAACTTTGAAGTTCTCATCATCGGGGTCGATGTCAGAGTCTAACTCAATATATTGAGTAAGATCAAAGGATTGCTGTGGATTTATTGGTGGTAGTGGTTGACTTGAACTTGATAAAAGAAAGAAAAACCTAAACTAAAATTTTAACACCTAACATGACCAAACCATGACCCAATTCAACTCTCAAAACTTGCCTCAAAGATTTCACATATTATAAAGCTCAAAGAAAAAAACTCCGAACACTGTAAAGTCTAGAATTTCAATTCAAATGCCAATTTGATTCCACTACAGATTCCTCGAGTGTGTGTGTGTGAAAACAATTACATTCAATCATTTGCAACTCGGATCAGTTTATGTAGACAAGTAAGTTATAATAAATCTCTGGATAAAAATATATAAACTCCATAGGCCTGTTGTTCATACCACTCTCCACTAATGTAGACCTACATTACACCAAAGATCATTAGGACTTTAATAAGCTTGTAACGTATGGCTAAGGTACAGGTAGGATAAAAGTCATTTTTCTAGCTCAAATCACCCTAAGCACATAATTTTTATTCTCGGATCTTTACTCTACTCAAGTCAATACTTTGTTGATATAACTCCCCCAAACTTATTTTTTCACTTTCTTCTGTCACTCCATATTTTTTTTTTCTTTTTCTTTGAAATACTATAACCCCATACTTATGATTTTTTATAATTTTCATCACACATTTTTTTCAGCAATGCGTAGATTAGAAGCATGAATATAAGTAATAGCAGGTCGAATATTTTCAATATATACACTTATAACATCCATACCTGATTTGACGATAAGGTTGATGATGTGACATGCACAACGTTGATGCAGTAAGAATCCTCCAGTGTATGAACTTACCAAATTGCTAAGTAATTTTATGGCCTTTGTGTTTGCGGTAGTATTATCTAAAGTGATAGAGATAATGCGATTCGCTATACCATATTCTTCAACAACATTTAAAATTCTATCTCTAATAATTTCAGCAGTATGTTTATTATCAACGACTCGAAAACCAATTATTCTTTTTTGCATTATCCATCTTGAATCTAAATAATGTGCAGCAATTTTATAATCATCTAAATTTGGTATATCTTTGAGATGACGAAAAAAAGAACAATACAGATTAATTGGAAAAATAGCCATTAAAATACGTATAATATTCGCATTCAACAGGAGAGAAATATATAATCGATTATCTATTTCATGTTTTGTGTCATAAAAGTAGATATACAAATTAGATGGACAATTATCTGAAGATAAAAATTCATTCATATAATGATAAACTTGTCCTTGAACTCGAAATGTATATATACCGTTATCATTTTTACATAGTTTTTATCATATTTAACACCAAATTGGTAAAAACAAAATTATTATTATAAGTTCGAATATATTTTAGGAATTCTAAAACATCACTTGATGTGGAAGTATACAGATCGTATAATTCTTTAGGAGCATCATTTATTGTTAGAGATATCTCTTTATCAGAAGAGCAAACTTTTTTAGTTTTACGATAAAACTTTTTAGCATAATAATATTCGCACATTGTTGGTAACGGTAACTTGTCTGCTTCCTCTACAATATCTTCTAATATATTAGTTATATTTTTGCTTTTCTTGTATATGATACCTATAAAAAGGAAAGAAAATAATTAAAAAAAAACAAAAGAGAAAAAGTAAATCTAAATAATGAAAAAGATATTAACAAAATTTGAAGATACATTAACATATAATTCCATACCTGTTTAATTCTCTCGCACGTTTTCTTTTTCTCTCATCCTTCGTTAATTCTCTTTCAAATGTTTCTGATAAACTATCGTTTTTCTCGAAAGATGTATTAAGCTCAATTACTTCATTTCTAATATAACTTGTATTTCGATCATCAATATGTAAACCACTCATATTTTCAACACTCACCTCCACAAGAATAGCTGCAATAGTTGAAAATTTTAAGATATTCAAATTAATTGGAAAATTACAACATAAATGAAATAAGAGTAAATGTTCAAATTGATAGAAGGATGGGATAAGAAACAGTTGAATATTTGAAAACCTTCAAATTTGTATAGAAATTACAACACAAATGAATAAGAATATGACTTCAAATGTTAAAGTTTGCAGAACGATGGGATAAAGAATTCAATATCACTGACACTACACTCATGGAACCAAATAAGGTAACATAACATACAGGCCATAGCCTTATCGTAAGGAATCAGTTGCTGCATATAACAACTGAAAACACCCAAAGCTTATTATATATAAAAAATGCAGAGAAATGAGTAAATAATTAGTTCAAACGATTATGATCTTCTTCCAACCAAAGAGCAAATTTGCAATTTTATTTCTAAACAGGAAACAAATATAGTGAGTACTGAAAAGAGAGAGTATAAGTTCCATTTTCTTTTTGATCCATTCTGTTAAATAATATAATCAGAAACCTATTCTGTTAAATAGTGGAATCTAAATATAAGTTCCAATATGATAGTGGGGAAAAAAAAAAGAGCGGCCTTATAGTTCTACATATAAAACCACCTAATGCAAAAGAAATTCACTCCTATAGAGAATTTTATATTCCAAATTAATTTTTTGAATCGTGAAATATGAAAGTATAAGTTCTGTAAAGTTTTAAATAGACTTACTATATCCATAATCAACTACAATGCCTAAAATGAAGTAAAATGTTACTTTACAAAATTATTCTAATTTCCATGCACAACCAGTAGAGCAGTCACCACGTATAAAAAAATAAACGTGGGTGTATTTTGATTTACAAATTTAAAAATCATTAACAGAACTATATAGAAGAGAAAATCTAATTCCATATCACTAAAATATTTTATAGGAAAAATACCAATAGAGGAAGAAAAAGCTAAAATTTTCCTGTAAGTTTATCTGAAAAAAATTTAAATTGGAAAAAAAAAAAAGGAAACGAACCTGTACTATTCTCGTTCCAAAGACTGCAGAACGATACCGATGAAGAAGAAATTCTTAAGCATGATAGATATGACCAGTCCTCATTCATAGAAATCTGCAATTAAGGTGTATTTTCCTACGTTTAATCACTCTTCTAATGCACACAAGTTACATGCATAAAGATTCCAGGAGTGAATCTTCCATCAATTTCTGAAAGGTCTATGTAATATGAATTATACCTCTTCGTACCTATGGACCAAGCTATTAGTATCCATCATGATTTGTTCTAGTCCACTGGTTTTATTTGAGAAACAAATAAATAGGCACATGTATATGTATTTAATATAAGAGGTAGTTTTATCAATTAATCTTCTAAAAGCAGGACTCCATCCAAGTGAATACTCTGATTGTACACGCATGAATACAGAGGCACACATAGAAAAGGCTAACTGAAAAAACTAAAAAAATATATATATATTGTCCGATTAAATCTCTTAGCACTTCACATACCACAGGATTGGACTCGTATTAAAAGGACAAATTCCTGCTTATATATGCATTAAAAAGTGCAGTTATAGAATCGTTACCATATTACATCAAAAAAACTGAGAGTATCAACAAGGGAAATCAAAGTCAAATCTCAGTAAAGAACCAATATGTTAATTTTTATAATGGAGAACAAACTTCATCATAAACAAGTTACCCAGAATTATAAAAGTGGCATTTATAATACTTTGAAGCTAGCTAACTGACGACTAATTACACATACCAGTCATAAATTATTAACTTATTTAACAACCGAAGGTTGTTTTGTATTCTGAAAAAAGCAACAGTTGCCCAAAACAAACAGCACAATGGAAAAAAAAAAAAAACCCTTCGATACCCACAAAATTATAAAATATCTATGCGATTTCAATAAAAGAGAAGCAATATCAAAAAATCTTTATAAGCAAAAAAGGAAAAAATTAAAGAGAATCATAAGAAACAGGTGATCACCTGAATGATTTCGATCGCAAGGCTCTTTTGTTGGCCCCCTGTTAATTCCCAAGTCCTAAACTCAGTAAAGCAATCAGTCTGTCACCATAAACCCTTCACAGAAAAACGGCAACGGCAATGTCGAGTAAGAAAGGGAAAAAGTATAAAACTTATGCTATGTTTGGTAGGAAGGAAAAAGGAGAGGAAAGAAAAGTTTTGATGGAAAAGTGGAGGGAAATAAATTTTTGGGTTGTTTGGTAGAAGGGAAAAGGGAAGGGAAGAGAAAAAGGGAGGGAAAAAAGTGGTGGGATCCACTCAAATATTTTCTCCTCAAAAATGGAGAGAAAAGAGGAAGGAAAAGTTTTTTACTCATGTTTTAAAGTGAATTTACCAAACTAACTTTGTATATTATTTTTAAAATTTAAATAAAAAGAGCAAAACAGTCATTTTAAAATATACTAGTTTTTTTTCTTTCTTACATACTAAATAACAATGGAGAAAATACATTTTTCTTTCCTTTCTAATTTTGTCTTCTCTCCTATTTTCTTTCCTCTCTACTAAACATAGCCTAAGAGAAAAAGGCCCAAAAGAGTACACGTATTTTCGTAATTTTGTCCTTCTAGTTTCCCGTTCTAACACGTATCTTTTAAGAAGACCAAAAGGCCAAAAAAAAAGATATGATATTTAAAAAGAAAAAAAGCCTATCTTGAAATAAAATAACCTTTTGCAGCTACAATAAGATTGCATATTCTTATCACTTAAGAGAGAGAAATATTAAAATAACTTAAACGGAAAGCGGCTGGAATAAGAAAAAGCTCTTCTCCCAATGTATAAACGTTTTTCTATAATTGTTATAAGTGAATATTAATTTAATTATTATTTTATTTAATAAATAGTTTAATAAATAAAGGAAATCCTAGCAGAAAAGAAAACACCTCACATATTATTTTTTACGGAACCTTCATAAACTAGAGAGGAGCTTTCATAAACTAGAGAGAGAAAAAAAGAGTCTTTTATTCTCTATAGAACAAACTCTTGCAATCTCATGTGTTGAGAATATTGTAAGGGCCTAAAGTGTGAGTTTTTTGAGGGATTGTACGCAACGTCCACACGTTCATCTAGTTGTGCTTGAGGCTTAGATTGAAAGATCGTGGTTTAGAAGACAGAAAAGCTAGGATCCGCTGATAGGCTACAAGAGGTATTAGATCTATTTGCTATGAATTAATACTATGCATTCATATAGTCAATTGTTTTGAGAAAATTTTTGAATGTTGCTGGGTTAATTTTCCGCTGCGAAAATCGTTTTAAAATCCAACAAGTGTAGTATTACAAATTAATGAACGACTAAATTAAGGATCGAAACGTAAATAAAAAATATTTAAAACGGTAGGAGGAAAAAATAATACCCTGAAGATCAATCTGTAATTTGTTTTTTTGGATAAAAAGATATGATTAGTTCCTCTTTCGGTACGACTCTAATTAAAGAGTCATGGTGAAATATAAGACAAGTAAATCACGCTTACAAAAATAGGGAATCTTGTTTTAATAAGAAATTGAAAACTTGAGAGTACCCTTGTTTATTTTAGCCCATTTTAGTACTATGTTATCTCTGCATTGATGACGTTACTTTTAAATTCTAGGAAATTCTATTTGTTAAAAAGCAGATGTCATTTAACCTTAGTCGAATATGCATACGTAACAGAAAAAAAAAATAATAATAACAATTCAACACCGATCGGGCATAATACTAGAATATTTCTTTTATCGTGAAAATAATTTAGTTGGAAAGTATACCTTTTATGATAATATTATGGGTTCACGGCGCAAATCGTAATTTGAGAATTTTAAGTATCAAAATGAACAATTACAGAAAAAAAATTCTCTAAATTTACAAATCTAAAAATTTTAAAAATATAAATAATATGCTTCTCACATGTGCTTTTAGTCATAAATTTTACAACATGTTGTAATATAAATAATTCAGAGATCAGATTGCTTCTAATTAAAAAGTTCAGTGGCCTAATTACCACAATTGAAACTTTAAGGACTAAATCACCACAAGTTAGATAGTTCAGAGACCATTTGTGCCATAAACTCTAATATTATTGAGGAGAATTCTAATATAAGAGGCGTAAAATCTTTCTTATATGTTGGAGTCTTTTTGGCCATTAGATCAAAGTTAACAGTGATTAGAAAGAAGAATGTATGGAAATTTTGGTCTATTACGTTATGTCGGTTTTTTTTTCCCCCTCTTGCTGGAGCCTCTTTGCTCCAATGGCTTTATTGGAAAAAAAAAAAAAAACAAAAAAACTAACATATAAAGAGGGTGATTTGAAGCTGAAGGTGTGGAATTAGAAACCTCAGAATTTTAAAAGATAACGTGGAATTTTGCTTATTTTCAATTGGGGTTTATTTGACCCATTAAGCCAACCCCTACCCCCCCGGCACCCTCTCTATCTCTCTCTCCTGCCCTCGATCTTTTCTCTCCTTGATGTCATTAACTCGTCCAGTGGCCAAATAACTCAGCAGGGTTCAATATTGGAATTTCGTGGACAAATCTTAATGAATTAAGAAAAGTATATTCCCTCTATTCCCTAGCTTTTCTATAGTAAATCGGGTACATTCCTTTTTTTTTTTTTGGGATGTGGAAGTCCCTGGAATGCCCAGCGGAACAGAGAGATTAAAAGGAAAGAAAAGAAAATAAAGACTTCAACAGGGAGAATACAAACATTTAAATTCCCAAAACAGTTAAGATAGTCAAAGCATTTGGCTACATTATGAGCAAAGAAATTGATAAATCTAGGGATCTTCACAGCTGCACATCCATTTAGAGAAGAAAGCTTCCTCCTAGCTTTCTTTAAGTTGTATATGATCTAGATTTAAAAGGTTAGTTTAGTAATTTAGTAAATAAAAAAACACAAAAATAAAATAAAAATTTAAAAAGAGGAAAAAAGAAGAAAGGGAGAAAATATGTAAAATAAATCCTCTTAATTTAGACTCCTAAAAATTTGGTAACCACGTAATTAACCCAATAAATAAATCCCTGATTTGATAGTCCAAAAAAGAAAGACGCAGTTTCCTAATAAAACTCGGTTGCCTAACAATACTCTTAACTTTGACGGGAAGTTAGTATTATAATACAACTTAGAAACAAGTCCTCATATTGGAGATCTGTTTTTTTTTTTTTTTTTTTTCTCGTTCTTTTATATGTTCTCTTTTGTAGGTAGACATATGAACATTAATTCAGCTCATCCCTTTACGAGAACAAGTCTTTGATTTGGTTGGAATCGGTAGTTCATCGGGTCGAGGATATTGTGAACTCTGATTTAATTCTTCACTCTGTGAAATAAATTTTCAGTCTGATTTTTTTTTACCAAAAAAAAAAAAAAAGAAGAAGACAAAAGAAAGAAGTCCTTAAAAAATATAAAAAGTAGTCTAGAATCATCACAGCCGAAGAATTCACTGCAGCTAAAGAAGACACGTAATAGGAAAAGTAAAGAAGAG
>JXTC01000514.1:0-11727 GCA_002914845.1 Trema orientale | reverse complement strand
GGCTCTTCACATGGATGGTTGGTGATTGTAAATGAGGACTACACATTAACACTTCATAAGCCTTATTTTATATCCAAAGATGATATTAGTGCTTCCAAGACAAGTGTTCACCTTCCATGTTTTTTCCCTCCCGAGTTAGACAATCTTGATTATGATACAAATGATGAAACTGATCCAGAAGAAGATCACCTTGCTCATGAAAATGATTCTGATCCGGAAGATCATATATATGAAGATAGGAGTTATCATGCCTTGAAGGTTCTAATTACAGCTGACCCACTAATAAATCCAAACGATTGCACAATCGTTGTGAAATATGGTGGATTGAGCAAATTGGCATTCATCAACTATGGGAAAGACACAACATGGACAAAAATTGAAGATGATCAATTTCGGGGATATGAGGACATGGTGTATTATAAAAATCAAATATATGTGCATAGTCGAGGGAAACTTGCATCTTTCGATCCATGCAAGGGAACTATAAAGCTGATTGCACCCACGATTTTTTCCTTAAGAGCTACGATGAAGTATCTTGTGGAATCATGTGGAGAGTTGCTGATGGTTGAAAGGTTTTTACATTTTTTCGGAGATGGATATGAACGTATCACAAAAATGTTCATAGTTTTCAAATTTGATTTTGACGAAGCGAAGTGGATTGAGATAGAAAGTCTTGGTGATTTTACTTTGTTTGTTGGTGACAATTCAAGTATATCTATCTCGGCTACAGAGTTCAACGTTCAAGCAAATTGCATATATTTTACTCATGATGAGGTTGGACTTCCAACTAAAACCAACGAATCTTGTGATTTGGGAGTATATTGTCTCAAAAGTAAGAGTCTTAAGTTATATTGTAATTTAGACTCAACTACGTTTCATAGAGTATACAACCGACCTCCAATTTGGATTCTTCCACCCAACGGGTATTAGTTTTGTTTTTATTTAGTATTCTGTTTCTTTATTTACTCATGCATAGTTCTTTTCTTTGATTTGGAATACATGCTACGTTTCAGACATTAAGTTGTAGAACAAGCAAGTTTATATCAATAATTTTGAATTTTTCTACGTAAAATTTGTGTTTTAGTTAAATATATTTCTGTTTTTTTTTTTTTTGAAAGGAAAATATATTTCTGTTTTTTTTTTTCGAAAGGAAAATATAATTCTGTTTGTTCACGGAGAAATGACTATAAAATTACAAACAAATCAGTACTCATTACTTGCTTTTGTGTTCAATCATGTTTGTGAAAATATGTATGTGTGAAAATACTCGAGATTTATATTTGACTAGCTAGGTTCAGTTGGTTCTCTTGCATGTTAAATTTATTTATTTGTTTATTTAATAATCAGTTAAATTTTAAGGTGAAAGAGTTCAAATTTCTGAAAATTAGGCCTGCTGTTTGGTATTATTTTTTGTTTTATGTTTTCAAGTTTCATAAGAACAAAAATATTTTTGACGAGAGAGAATGAAGGGAGAAAAAGTAATGAGAATACGATGAGGAGAGAGAAAGTAATAAGAAAATATAAAAGTAATAAAAATACATAAGAAGAGAGAATACATTAATATAGATAAAGTAGTTTTAGAGAATGATGAGAAAATGAGTAGATGATGAGAGAATGTAAAAAAAAAAAAAAAAAGAGTAATCTAGGAGAAAATGATGAAAGAGAAAGCAACAAATAAGAATTAAGAAAGAAAGTAACTAAAAAGAATTAGAAGAGAAATCATTAGAGAAAATTATTAGGCCAAATGTTGTTTTCCCATTGTATGTGTCTCTTTCTTGTGAATGACTCTGAGTACTGGAAATAAATAGCTATTACATTGTCCTAAAATCTAAACTTGTCTTAAATTTTTTAAGGAATATCACTACTATTTACTGGCTTGTTTTTGTTTTGTCTTGATATGACAGTTCCAATATTATTTTCCTGAAAATTTTGAATTAAAGGTGTGAAAATTTGAATCTTAGATCTGAACTGGTGGAGTTTGTCTACCAATTATGATAAATTTATGATCATTCAGAGCTTTTTTGGATTCACTTTTGTTTTCTGCTTTTTATTTTTTAAAACAAAAAATGGAAATTTTTTTTGGAAGTTTACTTAGCAAACTTGTTCTGTTTTTTATTTTTAAAAATTGTTACCAAATATCTAAAAAAAATGGTAACAAAAAATTTCTAATACCTTTATTTTTTAAATAATTTTTAAAAATAAAAGAACATACAAATATTTATATACAAGTGCGTACATACGTATATGCATATACATATAAACAAATACAAATCTATAAGACTTTCTCACTCATTATTTGCACTTTTTTTTTTTTGGTTTTTGAAAACAAGTAGTGAAATAAAATTTATCAAACGTATTTTTTGTTTTTCAAAATTAAAAACCAAAACAAAATCTTTAATTCTATTTTCAATTTATTTAAACAAAAAGCTGGAAATAAATTCAAACAAGTCCTTATTGTCGCTTAAAAATAACGTGGTATGTACATATGAATCTCTTTGGTTCTAAGTTTTCGGCCTATGTTTGCTTTAACAACATGCTATAAGAAATTTCGGGACAAATGTAAATAAGTTATATGATTTTATAATCATTTAATAAAGATTATGATTATTCATTGAGTTATTGTACTTTTCAATTATTAGGTTATTTAATTTGTTTTTGACTATAAAAGTAGTAGTAAAAAAAATTCGGGTCACTTGTACCTCTTCCCATTTTCTCAAAATTAAAAACTTCAAATATTTTCTTTTGCTTCCACTATGACTTGGAATCTAGAAATGGAAATACATACATTTTATACAGTGAGATTATGACCCAAAGAAAATCAAGGAGTTTTCTATGCAGCCAAAATTTCTTCTAAATCAAAAATAGATTTTAGTAAGGCATGATTGTGTCAACACTTCCAAAAATACATATATTTGAATTTAGAAAGTAAAAATAAAAATTTTATCAAATTAAGCCTCTAATTAGAAGTAAATTAAAACTCAAATATTTATATCTAATTGTGAGATTATCCCTTGCTAGGATAATTATTCAGAAGATATCTATAGTACATAGTAGGAGACATGCTTGTTTAGAGGACTAGAATCCATATGGTCCTTAGGTCAAAGCAATCTGTGATATCCCGAGCTGCTTCAACCCAAGTAAATACCTCTGCCACTTGAGATATAAAGTAGGCCGAATTGAGCCGGCCCGCTCATGTTTGATAAGTCTACATGATCTTTGTACCAACCTTAGGCCCGGCTCGCTTATTAAGAGGCCTGGTATAGTCCAGAGGCCTAGCTCATATTTTATGCAGGTTTAAGTGGGTTGTGCCTATGCAGATTGAATATAAGCCTAATTTCGTTGTTATTGTTGTATGCTTTAAAATATCAAATATGTGCTTATGTGGGCTAAAATATAGGCCTAAAACCTATTCATATTCTTTTAAAATTTGAATAAATTGAAAATAAACAAAAATAAGTACATAAATAATACTAAAAGTATATAAATGAAAATATTTAGTTAAGATTTCTTTAAATTTTAGTTGAGCAATATATTTAAAATGACTAAATATGGACCTACAAAAATGTGGGTCAGGCCGATAGGCCTATTGCTGAGGCTCAGTCCGACTCTTATTATATATAACGGGCTAGCCCAGGCCTACATTAATGTGGGTCGGGATAGGCTGGTACTGTATTTTGATTCAGAATATGGGCCAGCCTATATTGACATCTATATCTACCACAAATCCATCGTCACTTTCAAACCCAGCTCATAGGCTCAACTCGAAATTGGTCATTCCAGCCCCTATGTCGAGTGGAGGGCAAAGCTCGGGTTATTGGCTCTGACGTATACAAGTCCACTACCCCCCTCCCTCTAACACCCCCCGAAAACTCGTCGTTGTCATCGGCAAGCCCAACACTAATCACCACAAACAAGAAAACAACTACTTACAGTTGATGAATGATTAATTCACTCATAAATCAAGTATCATTCAACTCAAATAATTATAAGTTCTCAAGTATTTTTATTGGTTTGATGTAGTTTTGCTTTGTTTTTATAGTTCTTATGAATAAATGAGAATCAAGAAAACTTGGTGATAAATATGGGTATTTTAACCTTTTTAGATGAAAGTTGAGTCTGATACGAACGCAACGCAACAAAAATCAGGCAAAATAGAGCTAAAAAGAAGAAATGGCCCCCCGCGAAGAAAAGCTGTCGTGCTGAGTTCCAAAGCCGAGAGGACCGCGGCACCTGAATAGTAGTGTTGCAGTGCTGCCTGAAATTCAGATTTCCAGATGCTACAGCACCCGGCGCTTGCCAGGAAATGTCGCGACACTACACAGCGTCCGGAGATGCATTTTTACCGAGTTTTTAGAGCCAATCTGGACCATTGATGCCATCTAATCAAACGATTGACATTCCACCTGGCCTAGGTCACCTTGTAGCACCTTAAATACATCCTTAAGCCTCCATAGAAAGTATGGAGAGTTGGAGAGAAAATACAACAAAGAGAGCTCAAAAATCCTAGAGATGAAGGAGCTTGGAGCAGAAATCTTGGAGAAGATGCTTGAGAGAGTGGCCTGAAGAGATTGAAGCTTGAAGTTCTACCTCCATAAAAGAGTTTTTCTCATCCTCTTTCTCATCCTAATCTCATTTGAATTTTATATTATGCTTGATTATTGAATATATTTAGATATATGAAATTCTTGTTGAAATTAGTATTAGATTCTCCTATGTTGAATTAATTGTTTTATGCTTGGGGTTTGATATAACTTAAACTTTGATTCTATGCCTTAATTTTCAATATGTTATTTGATATTATTCTTGAATTTATTTATACTATTCTATGCTTAATGCTTCTCAACTAATTAGTTATTAGTTGGACGATTTGGTTTCCAAAATTTGACACTCGAGAAAGGGAATTTTAGAAATAATCATAGGATAGTATAATCTAGGATTTTATAAAGTTTGAGAGAACCTATAATTCCTTTGAAGCCATGATCAAAGAACCATTGAACATAATAAATTCTTAATTTTTAAGTTTGGAATAGAGATAGTGGAACTGGGAGTTAGGAATGATTTCACTCGACACTCGAGATAGAGTAAAAATATCTTTAGGTTCTTGGCCTATAAACTATAAATAATTGACTAAAATGTAATTGGTGATCAATAGACATATTTGATAGTTAGGTAAATTCAATTCCCTAATATATTTGTGCATAGAAGTCTCCATATTTTATTTTTACATTTCTATTTATATTTGTATTTATTTAAATGATAAATTTATTTAGTTTGGTTGTCTAGATAAAGTTAGGTCATGATAATTCCGGTACTTAGCAATAATTTAATACACAATTCCTCGTGGGATCGACAACTCTCTTATCACTTTATTACTTGTATATACGACCTGTGTACTTGCGGTTATTTTACGTTTATATATTTTAGTGTAACAAGTTTTTGGTGCTGTTGCCAGGGAATTGGTATTTTAGATTTTTATTGATATCGGGAGTAAGTTACTTGATTTTAATTTAGGCGTTTATTTTTATTTTTTAATTTTTATTTTTAAATATTTGTTTTGTGAGGTTCTTTGAGATGGTAGATCAACAAGCCCTCTTATAGTTTGCTCAACGAGACTCGGGGCCATTTTATTATGCATGGTGGAGATACAAAGAGTTGCTCACGATGTGCCCGAATCATAGTTTATCCCTGGAGTATCAAATACAAACTTTCCTCAATAACCTTTCGCCTGATACAAGAATGTGGGTGGAAAGAGGAAATGGTACCACCTCTATCTACCAAGTATCTATTGATGAAGCTTATTGGTTATTGGAAGACATGGCTGACTTTGACTATTGGAGTTAGAATTATCTATCAAGCCACCTTGGTTTGGGAGATAATTCTAACATTTCGCCGCCATAGTGTGATACTCCACTTTGCCAAGAGGAGCCTTCTCCCGGCCTTCAATATCTTGTTGTACAATTTTCAGATGAGACAAGACTTCATCTTGAGGAGTAGGAGAGAATAGAATCCGTTCATAATTCACAATTTGAGTCTCTCTATGACTCTCCTGAAAACATGAGAAGAGCAGTAGTTATGATTAATGCACATATCACAAATAATGATGAACGCCACCGTGAGGAGCCGAGCACAAGTAGGAGGATCTTGGGTTTATTTGATAATAACGACTTAAGTGAGGAGGAGAATCAAGAGTGGATCAAGGAGCAGGAATCACAAGACAACACTTGTGAATCTTCACTCTTTGAGATCCAAATCATTATGCCGCCACCATTCATCGAAGATCATATCTATGATGATCCTATGTGGCCAATACCTCATCTACCACTGCTAGCACCGTTTATTCAAGCCCACCATACATATGTGCTGGTGCCGAGTCGAGTTGAGCATGCAAGCCCATCACTTCCATATATCACCAAGCTTGAAGGCGTTCAAAAATAAGACCCATTTGTTGTGTTGTATGACACATACTATGGGCGGGAGCTGCTATTTGATAAGCTTCAGCAATGTGTACATGAATAAGCCTAAAGATACAACTTATGGAGAGGAGTCCCGCACCATTGAAGCGATAGTCACCTTGCCCAGAGCACTACCCTTGCTAATCTTAATAGGAGACGAGAATGTCTCGCCTCCCCGGTATGTGCTCTTTTCCCTTGTACTTACATTGAATATTTAAATTTTGAGAACATTGCTAATTTTGAGTTTGGGAATGAGGACGATTGTTGGATAATTATTTGTTGGGTATGGCTTTGCTTGTGTGTTAGTTGCTGTGAGTTTCTTTTCATGAGTTGTGTACTTTTAGGAAATCATTTCATTTTTCTTACTTTTCTTTTGCTAGTTTGAATAAATTGTGAGTATTGTTGAGATGAGATTACTTATCATTTCATTATTAATGTGCTTAAAGGTGATTTGAACCTCAAATTTTTAAAAAATTATCTTACCTTCGCCCTAACCGACATTACAAACTTAAGAAAAGACCTTTTGATCTTTGATGATATACTAACATATATTAGTAGAGAGTGACATGAAAAATGGGCATATAGTAGTTCTAAATTGTATCATATAGAGATTTTTCAGTGTCTATCTGAAGTTCATTGATAAGTGATATAGATTTTGCTTGCACTTACACATTAAGAGTCTTAGATAAAGTTAAATTGATGCTTGAAGTTGAAAATCTAGATAATCTTAAAGTTTACATTTCCTTTGAGCTTGGAACATTTCGTGACTTCGAAGATATTTGTACAGTTTTTGATTCCATACAAAACTCACACTTTATCATTTATATCTTTAGTACTTGATTTGTGTTTTTCTATTCTTTTCTGGTTTTGTTTTACTTGAGGACAAGCAAATATTCGAGTTTGGAGGTATTTGATAAGTGATTAATTCACTCACAAATTAAGTATCATTCAACTCAAATAATTGTAAGTTCTCAAGTATTTTTGTCGGTCTGATGTATTTTTACTTTATTTTTATAGTTCTTCTAAATAAATGAGAATAAAGGAAACTTGGTGACAAATATGAGTATTTCAATCTTTTTAGATGAAAGTTAAGTCTGATACGAATGCAACTAATAAAAATCAGGTAAAACGGAGCTAAAATGAAGAAATGGCGCCTCCGAGAAAAAAAGCTGTCGTGTTGAGTTCTAGAGCCGAGAGCACCAAGGCGCCTGAATAGTAGTGCTGCAGCGCTACTTGAAATTCAGACTTTCAGAGGCTACAGTACCGTGGCGCTTACCAGGGAGTGCCGCGGCGCTACACAGCATCCAGAAGCGCATTTTTACTGAGTTTTCAGAGCGAATCTAGACCATTGATGCCATCTGATCGAATAGTTAACATTCCACCCGGTCTAGGTCACCTTGGAGTACCTTAAATACATCCTTAAGTCTCCATAGCAAGTGTGGAGAGTTGGAGAGAAAATACAATAAAGAAAGCTCAAAAATCCTAGAGAGGAAGGAGCTTGGAGCAAAAATCTGTGAGAGGATGCTTGAGAGAGTGGCCTGAAGGGATTGAAGCTTGAAGTTCTACCTCCATAAAAGAATTTTTCTCATCCTCTTTCTCACACCCTGATCTCATTTAAATTTTGTATTATGCTTGATTATTGAATATATTTAGATATATGAAATTCTTGTTGAGATTAGTATTGAATTCTCTTATGTTGAATTAATTGCTATATGCTTAGAGTTTGATATAACTTAAACTTTGATTCTGTGTCTTAATTTTCAATATATTTTTTAATATTGTTCTTGAATTTATTTATGCTATTCTATACTTAATGCTTCTCAACTAATTAGCTACTAATTGGATGACTTAGTTTCTAGAATTTGGCACTTGAGAAAGGAAATTTTAGAAATAACCATAGGATATTATATTCTAGGATTTTATAGAGTTTGAGAGAACCTATAATTCTTTTGAAGTCATAATTAAAAAACCATTAAACATAATGAATTCTTAATTTCTAGGTTTGGAATAGAGATAGTGGAACTGAGAATTAGGAATGATTTCACTTGACACTCGAGAGAGAGAGAGTAAAAATATCTTTGGGTTCTTGGCTTATAAGCAAGGAATAATTGATTAGAATGTAATTGGTGAATAGTTGATAGTTAGGTAAATTCGATCCCCTAGTACATTTGTGCATAGAAGTCTCTATATTTTGTTTTTGCATGTCTATTTATATTTTTATTTATTTAAATGATAAACTTATTTAGTTTGGTTGCCTAGATAAAGTTAGGTCATGATAATTCCGGTACTTAGCGATAATTTAACACACAATCACTCATGGGATCGATAACTTTCTTATCACTTTATTACTTATATACGACCCATATATTTACGGTTATTTTATGCATATGGATTTTAGCGTAACAATAGTATAAACCTACCTTGTGAGGCTTTCCACCATGTGAAGCTGTCCTTCCTGACTAGTCTATGCACCTTGCTCCACCTTTTAACACGAAAAACAAAAACATCAGAAAGAACATCACGCCCTCGACTGAGGCCTTTGTCGAACTATGCTAGCAGTTGACATCTGAAAAGAGTTTATAGTGTCCTATTAAAAACACAAACATGGCCTCAACCCTTGGCCTTCTCGTAGACTTAGTTTATGGTCTCTCTATTTGCCAAATCCTATAAAGTCAGTGCCTTTGTCCAATGCTCTCCCTATGAACCCTCTTAACCTAATGATCCAGTTGATCAACCCAAATCCAGAGCCCAGTTATAAGGCCATGAGCTACCTTTCGGGAAGCACAAAATTACTCTTCTAAGCTCAATAACCACGAAAGCTAATAAGAACTCACAACTGGCCCAATTTTCCCTATCTCTCAATCTCAATGGCCCATCAACCAACTTTCTAAGTCTGAAAAATGACCCATCACCCATATCTATCCATTATCATATTATCCAAGGACCTATCTTCTACTTCTTCCTATAATAGAGAGATTTCCATCTCCCTTCCTGTTATCCAAATCCATAACCAAAATGTGGAACCAACTTTTTTCATATTTTGCTATGGCCTCTCCCCAAGTCCCCATCACCTAAATCGAGCCTACTTCGCTTACACTCTTCCTAGAAATAGCAATGCTCGTAATGTCCATGTCTCTATCCCTCTTTGTCCAACCCCATCTTACCTATGCCTTATCCTAAATCGAATCCTTATCAATGATATTCTTTCCTCTATTATTGTTGGTAACAGCTCCCTTGTGGAGTCTTCTATGGAGGCTCTACAAGAGCAATGATAACCTTCGTCTGGAATTGTTGAGGCTTAGATTTTTGCTCGATAGTTCTTGACTTAAAATCCCTTGTCTCCTCTCTTTCCCTAACTTCTCATTCTTATAAAAACTAAAATTTCCACAACTACTCTCACTCTTCATCTTCACTCTCTATTTTCATAACTTCGTACATGTTTCACTTGTTAACTTTTTCGAAGGCTTTTGTGTTGCTTAAAAAAATGGTGTAGATTTCGAACCAACCATTTCAATAAAGAATAATATTTCAGGAATTGTTTACTCGGATCCCCCTTCAACACCGTGTCTTCTCTTAGTCATTTATGGCCTTCCCATCTTGACGACTGAGAGCACTTCTAGAATAATTTAAAGGAGGTTTTCTCTAACTTTAGTAGTTCTTAGTTCTTAATTGGAGACTTCAATGACACCTTATTTTCCCATGAGTACTCAGGAGGAAGCCAATCAAGCTCAACCTCGAGGTCACGAGCGTTTTGCCATGTGGTCAATGAGGAAGTTCTCATACTCAAAAAGATCCGAAACTTACTTGGGATAACTGGCAGAGTGGAAGGGCAAATATCAGAGCTAAGATGGATCAAGGTATGGCAAACAATTCCTGGCTAACTCTATTTCCTAATGCGTCTTTGTGGAGTCTTCCTGCCACTACTTTGGAACTCATTCTAGATGTGATTGGAGATAATCATTTTCATAAAAGACCTTTCAGGTTTAAGGCACTGTGGACACGAGATGTAAGAAGTTCCCTGGTGGTAAAACATACATGGTGTATCTCATATCCTGTCTTACTAGCTGCAGTCCTCTGCAGAAAGATTGCAAAGACCAGAAATGCTCTGTCATAGTGGAACAAAACTCAATTTGGGAAATTAAAGAGCAACATAGCTACTGTGAGGCAGGTAATTTTGGCGATTCAAGAGGCTAACTACATCCATGAAAACTCGCAAACAATGAGTGACCTTCGTCGATACCTCTCTGAACTGTTACTTCAAGAAGAGATCCACTAGTGACAAAAGTCACGGGTTAAGTGGTTTCATAAAGGTGATAGTTGTAAAAAAAAATTCCTTCATCTCCACCATTACACAACGAAGAAGAAATACGATTGAATTTCTTAAAGATTCAATCAGCTATCAGCTCAGCTCAAGGCAAGGTATTATAGAAGCCTTCATACAACGACTCCAAGACACCTACTGCCCAACCAATATGGAGTTTTGTCTAGATTTTTAGAACTTATCCTCTTCCTTAATCTCAACTATTGAGAATGAAATTATGTGTGCTATTCCTACCTTCGATGAGATTAGAGTTACACTATTCTCTATCGGAACTCTAAAGGCCCCGGGCCCTGATGGTTTGTTAGTTTATTCTATACTCACTATTAGGACATCATTGGAAATGATTTTGTTATCTCTAGTGAAGCCGTGAATTTTGTTTTGCAAGTTTGGCTTCAGGTGTTGGATGCCGAGTCCCATCTTTTTTAGGGCGACGCCGAGTCCTATCTTTTTTAGGGCACTTAAATAAAGGATATCCACTATGGTCCCTTTATCAACCAAGGTTCGGTAGACTAGCATGTTGTCAATTTGTACTGTAATGACCAGAGGGTCGTTATATGGATAGTACATTTCATGAACACCTTCTCCTATCAAAATGATTGATTCATTCTTTTTACGGAAGCTCTTTATGGGGCAATCTTTGAGGTGAATGATATTCGTCAGGTGGGCTTCCCGAACATAATTCTTTTGGCTCGATCTAGAGATGTGTGGTTCTCCAAAAAAAAAAAATAGTTCACATTTTACCTCGAACTTTGTTATCTTAATTATCGCGAGCTTGTAAGGCTACTCACCGATCTCTATCTCCTCTCTGATTATATTCCCTCCTATGCTAGTACCTTCCGAAGTATTCCTGTCTTATCAACTCCTACTGAAAAGTAGCCTAATACTTAGGAAAAATCATACATACATGGTACGACTATAGTACGACTTTTTTTATTCCTACGCTAGAATTTTCCT
>JXTC01000513.1:175255-188969 GCA_002914845.1 Trema orientale | reverse complement strand
TAGTAAAAAGGATGTAAACAACTCTAGTGTAGAAACAATTGAACAATCAAATTTAAATAAGATAAAAGATGTTGAAATGATAGTAGAATATCCTATAGAGGATAAGAATGATGAGATATGTGATGGTATAAAGGATAATAAAGAAGGTTAAGAAAATAAAGAAGAAGACGAAATTGGTAAATTAGATACTAAAGACGTTAATGATAATTTAGGTGATCTTTCTATGAATAATATTTATGATCCGGGAAGATAGAAAAATATTAACAATAAGTTGAGAGATTTATTGGTGGAAAAAGGTCCAATTAGAGAAAGTAACATTAATTTTCCAAAAGATAAACTTTCTAGGCATTTTTCCACTTTATATTACATAAAAAAACTATCAAATGGAGAAAGACATAATAGAAGATGGTCGGTATATTTAAAGGATTTTGACAGAATATATTGCTTTTGTTTCAAATTATTTAGTACCAAGTCTAGCATAAACCATTTATTAGGCAATGAAGGAACTAATGATTAGAGAAATCTTGGAGTCACACTTAAAAGTCATGAAACAAGTAATAAATACATAATTAACATGAATGCTTGGGTTGATTTAGAGTTGAGATTGGTAAAGAATAGAATTATTGATATAGATGTCCAAGAAAGAATCAACAAAGGGATGGAACATTAGAGAAATATTTTAGTAAGAATAATTCTTGGTGTTAAAAATATAGCTAAGAATAATTTGGCATTTCATGGAGATAACGAGAAGATTTATTAAGAGAATAATGGAAATTTTTTTGAGTCGAATTGAAATGATTATTGAATTTAATCCAATAATGCAAGAACATGTCCAGCGTATTCAAAATGGTAAGATTCAAAAACATTACTTGGGACATAATATTCAAAATGAGTTGATTCAAATGTTAGCACTTGAAGTTAAAATTACAATTTCGAAAAAAAAAATCAAAAAGGCCAAATATTTTTCTATTATACTTGATTGTAGTCCAGATTCAAGTCATCAAGAGCAAATGTCTATTGTATCGAGGTGTGTAGATATGTCAGCAAGTCCAATAAGGGTAGTAGAATATTTTTTGGGATTTTTAAAGGTGAATGATACTTCTAGAAATGGCCTCTTTAGTGATCTTATAGGAGAAATTGAAAACCTGAAACTTGACATCAATGATGTAAGAGGACAAGAGTATGATAACGGTTCTAATATGAACATCAAGGTGTACAAAAATAATTACTGGTGATAAATCCTAGAGAATTATATACGCCTTGTAGTTGCCATAATCTGAATTTGATACTTTGTGATGTTGCAACCTCTTGTGTAAGAGCTGTATCATTTTTTGGAGTTTTACAATGAATATATTCATTATTCTCTTCTTCAACAAAACGATGGAAAATATTAAAAAATCACATATCAAATTTTACTGTTGAAACATTGTCACAAATTCGTTAGAAAAGTCGTGTTGAAAGTGTTAAGATAATTAGATTTCAAGCTCCAAAAATAAGAGATGCTTTGTATGAATTAGAAGAAACTAGTCAGAATCCTAAAATAAAGAATAAAGCTAAACACCTAGCAACATATGAATTAGAGAATTTTGAATGTTTATTAGGCATAAATATCTAGTTTGATATCTGTTCGTTGTTAATTCAGTTAGTAAAAGATTACAAAGTGAAGATATGCATATTAATATTGCTATTAATCAGTTAAAAGATCTTCTTTCTTATTTTGAAAATTATAGGAAAAATGGATTTGTGTCTGCAACGATTTCAAATGATATGAACATAGAACTCAAATTTTGTGAAAAATGTTTGATTCATAGAAAAATAATAATTTGATAAAAATGTTGAATGTGATAAAATAGAATCTGCTCAAGAATCATTTCGAATTGAATATTTTATTTATATAGTTGACCAAGTTATTTCTTCACTTAGAATAAGATTTGAGCAGTTTCAAGTATATGAAAATCTTTTTGGGTTTTTATTCAATTTTAAGTAAGTAAAGTCATTGGATGAAGATGTTTTGAAAACGAATTCTTTGAATCTTGAAGATGTTCTAAAATATGATGGAATTTATGACATTAATGGTTTAGATTTATTTTTAGAAATAAAAATGTTAAGAGAACTTTTATAAAAGGAAAATAGTAGTCCTACTGAAATTCTTGATTACATTAAAAGGGTATATTCTTTTTTAAATACAAATATTGCTTATAGAATATTGTTAATGATTCCAGTGACGGTTGCTTCTGCGGAAAGGAGTTTTTAAAAGCTGAAATTAATAAAATCTTACTTAAGATCAATTATGTCACAAGAACGATTAAGAAGATCAACTATGTTGTTTATTGAAAAAGATTTGTTGGATAAGCTTGAGTACAAAGACTTGATTAATTCTTTTGTATATAAAAAAGTAAGAAAAATTGATTTTTAAATAGATCGTTTTTAATTTTTTTTTTTTAAAAAAAGGCTCATATTTTAAAATTTCGCTTAGGCCCCAAATTATATTGATATGACCCTACACAAAACCTCCAGCTTTGATATCAACTGATGTTGGACAAACGCAATTAATCCTCCCAAAAGTTGCAACTGTTAGGAGGGGCGCAATCTAATCCTATCAATCACCTAGAATTAGGCCCAAGAGTGCACTCTTCAGGCTCCACCCATTTAGGCCTTACTTCAAGAATCCTTACAGATAGGCCTCATACCTTCTTCGGTACTAAAAGTGCAAGAATGGCACAAGGACTCAACCTAACTCGCACCAATTTCCTTTTTAGTAGCTCATTAACCATACTTTGTAAGATTTCGTGTTCCCATGGACTCATCCGGTAGTGTGATAGGTTAGGTAGGTGGCTCCCAGAGTGAGATCAATATGATATTGAATGTCTCTTATTGGCAGGAGGTCATTAGGGAGTTCTTCGGGTGACAAATCAGCGAATTCTTGAAGTAAGGGAGCCACGGCACTAGGAATAATAGCATCAATCAGATTGGATTCCTTAACAATAATGGCAACCTGATTGTTATCTTCCTTGAGAGATGATAAGAAGCTTGGCCCAGAAATAGTGAGGAATGTGTCCTTGTTGGCTGTTGTAGTCACTGGTCTACTGAAACACTATTGTAGAGGGACTAGAGCAATTTTTTGTCCCTTCTAATGTAACACAGAGTTGTTATCTTTGCCGTGGTAGACAACACTGATGTCAAATTGCCAAAGGCAACCTAGTAACACATGACACGCATCCATTTCGACCACATCACAAACTATCTCATCTTAATAATGTTTACCAATAGAAAATGAGAAACGAAAAAGTCCAAACAATTGAGTAAGGCTTTGGACACTTTGTTAGTAACTCTAATGCTTTGACAAGGGATTCAGAAACAATGTTCTCACTACTCCTGCTATTAATAATCACAACACATCATTTAACTAGTTATTAAGTCTATAAAAAAAATCACTTGTATTTTAACAAAAATAATCAACTAATTATTAAGTCTAAGAAAGATAATCAACTAGTAAAGAAGATAATTGATCTGGTTACTAAGTCTAAAGAAGATAATCAACCGGTTATTAAGTCTAAAAAAAATAATCAACTGGTATGATAGAAATGAGCAGATTTGGAAATTCTATATAAAGTTGTTATGATTGTAAAAAAAATAAGAAGAAACTCACATAAGTAAAAAATAAACTAGTAAAGAAGATAATTGATCTGGTTACTAAGTCTAAAGAAGATAATCAACCGGTTATTGAGTCTAAGAAAGATAATCAACTGGTAACAAAAATAATCAACTGGTATGATAGAAATGAGCTGATTTGGAAATTCTATATAAAGTTATTATGACTGTAAAAAAATAATAAGAAACTCACATAAGTAAAAACATAAATCTATAAAGTGCTATTGATAATAATTATCATTTTTTCAACCATCATGATCCATTTATCCGAATGANATTGTAGTCCAGATTCAAGTCATCAAGAGCAAATGTCTATTGTATCGAGGTGTGTAGATATGTCAGCAAGTCCAATAAGGGTAGTAGAATATTTTTTGGGATTTTTAAAGGTGAATGATACTTCTAGAAATGGCCTCTTTAGTGATCTTATAGGAGAAATTGAAAACCTGAAACTTGACATCAATGATGTAAGAGGACAAGAGTATGATAACGGTTCTAATATGAACATCAAGGTGTACAAAAATAATTACTGGTGATAAATCCTAGAGAATTATATACGCCTTGTAGTTGCCATAATCTGAATTTGATACTTTGTGATGTTGCAACCTCTTGTGTTAGAGCTGTATCATTTTTTGGAGTTTTACAATGAATATATTCATTATTTTCTTCTTCAACAAAACGATGGAAAATATTAAAAAATCACATATCAAATTTTACTGTTGAAACATTGTCACAAATTCGTTAGAAAAGTCGTGTTGAAAGTGTTAAGATAATTAGATTTCAAGCTCCAAAAATAAGAGATGCTTTGTATGAATTAGAAGAAACTAGTCAGGATCCTAAAATAAAGAATGAAGCTAAACGCCTAGCAACATATGAATTAGAGAATTTTGAATGTTTATTAGGCATAAATATCTAGTTTGATATCTGTTCGTTGTTAATTCAGTTAGTAAAAGATTACAAAGTGAAGGTATGCATATTGATATTGCTATTAATCAGTTAAAAGATCTTCTTTCTTATTTTGAAAATTATAGGGAAAATGGATTTGTGTCTGCAATGATTTCAAATGATATGAACATAGAACTCAAATTTTGTGAAAAATGTTTGATTCATAGAAAAATAATAATTTGATGAAAATGTTGAATGTGATAAAATAGAATCTGCTCAAGAATCATTTCGAATTGAATATTTTATTTATATAGTTGACCAAGTTATTTCTTCACTTAGAATAAGATTTGAGCAGTTTCAAGTATATGAAAATCTTTTTGGGTTTTTATTCAATTTTAAGTAAGTAAAGTCATTGGATGAAGATGTTTTGAAAACAAATTCTTTGAATCTTGAAGATGTTCTAAAATATGATGGAATTTCTGACATTAATGGTTTAGATTTATTTTTAGAAATAAAAATGTTAAGAGAACTTTTATAAAAGGAAAATAGTAGTCCTACTGAAATTCTTGATTACATTAAAAGGGTATATTCTTTTCTAAATACAAGTATTGTTTATAGAATATTGTTAACAATTCCAGTGACGGTTGCTTATGCGGAAAGGAGTTTTTAAAAGCTAAAATTAATAAAATCTTACTTAAGATCAACTATGTCACAAGAACGATTAAGAAGATCAACTATGTTGTTTATTGAAAAAGATTTGTTGGATAAGCTTGAATACAAAGACTTGATTAATTCTTTTGTATATAAAAAAGTAAGAAAAATTGATTTTTAAATAGATCGTTTTTAATTTTTTTTTAAAAAAAAGGCTCATATTTTAAAATTTCGCTTAGGCCCCAAATTATATTGATATAACCCTACACAAAACCTCCAGCTTTGATACCAACTGATGTTGGACAAATGCAACTAATCCTCCCAAAAGTTGCAACTGTTAGGAGGGGCGCAATCTAATCCTATCAATCACCTAGAATTAGGCCCAAGAGTGCACTCTTCAGGCTCCACCCATTTAGGCCTTACTTCAAGAATCCTTACAGATGGGCCTCATGCCTTCTTCGGTACTAAAAGTGCAAGAATGGCACAAGGACTCAACCTAACTCGCACCAATTTCCTTTTTAGTAGCTCATTAACCATACTTTGTAAGATTTCGTGTTCCCGTGGACTCATCCGGTAGTGTGATAGGTTAGGTAGGTGGCTCCCAGAGTGAGATCAATATGATATTGAATGTCTCTTATTGGCAGGAGGTCATTAGGGAGTTCTTCGGGTGACAAATCAGCGAATTCTTGAAGTAAGGGAGCCACGGCACTAGGAATAATAGCATCAATCAGATTGGATTCCTTAACAATAATGGCAACCTGATTGTTATCTTCCTTGAGAGATGATAAGAAGCTTGGCCCAGAAATAGTGAGGAATGTGTCCTTGTTGGCTGTTGTAGTCACTGGTCTACTGAAACACTATTGTAGAGGGACTAGAGCAATTTTTTTTCCCTTCTAATGTAACACAGAGTTGTTATCTTTGCCGTGGTAGACAATACTGATGTCAAATTGCCAAAGGCAACCTAGTAACACATGACACGCATCCATTTCGACCACATCACAAACTATCTCATCTTAATAATGTTTACCAATAGAAAATGAGAAACGAAAAAGTCCAACCAATTGAGTAAGGCTTTGGACACTTTGTTAGTAACTCTAATGCTTTGACAAGGGATTTAGAAACAATGTTCTCACTACTCCTGCTATTAATAATCACAACACATCATTTAACTAGTTATTAAGTCTATAAAAAAAATCACTTGTATTTTAACAAAAATAATCAACTGATTATTAAGTCTAAGAAAGATAATCAACTAGTAAAGAAGATAATTGATCTGGTTACTAAGTCTAAAGAAGATAATCAACCGGTTATTAAGTCTAAAAAAGATAATCAACTGGTATGATAGAAATGAGCATATTTGGAAATTCTATATAAAGTTGTTATGATTGTAAAAAAAATAAGAAGAAACTCACATAAGTAAAAAATAAACTAGTAAAGAAGATAATTGATCTGGTTACTAAGTCTAAAGAAGATAATCAACCGGTTATTGAGTCTAAGAAAGATAATCAACTGGTAAGAAAAGTAATCAATTGGTATGATAGAAATGAGCTGATTTGGAAATTCTATATAAAGTTATTATGACTGTAAAAAAATAATAAGAAACTCACATAAGTAAAAACATAAATCTATAAAGTGCTATTGATAATAATTATCATTTTTTCAACCATCATGATCCATTTATCCGAATGAGTAGGTATTAGACAGATACCCACAGGTAATAGGGTTGGTGGGTAAAATCGTAATCTCTAACGTTGTCAAAAGGTATAAAAATGATTGATTATGATTTCATCTCTTGACAAAAGAAATTTTCCACTATAGCCACTTGAGTTTAAGTTAATTCGGAATTTTTTTTATGTTCTACTTTTAATTGGGTTTTGTAAGTTAGAACTCTCCACGTTCAAAAGAAGTGTGGTTACCCAATGTTATACTTATAAGCACATGTTATACTTGTAAGCACATTTCGAAAGTATCCTTTTAGATGAGAAGTTTTTGTCAAATAGATTTTATGAACATATGACATGAGTAACAATCTTCAGCGTATTATCTTATGGGTTGCCTACTATGGTTTTACCTTTTAATCCACTGCAAGAAGATTATCGTACGAATTAAACTTTTTTGTATGTCAAATTCTTTGTGGTGTTCAAGTCAATGTGACAATTAAATCTTTACTACGAAATTGATTTGCTAAAAGTTTTAATGCAAGACCGAGCACACATGACCACATCAATGGCTTTATTAATTACATTCTTAATTAAATATAAAACATCTTTAATATGAATTAACAAATTAACAAGGAAATTAGGTCGTCTTTCTATTTTTGTAGTTATTTTTTTATCTTTTATTTTCCTCATTTTCACACTAATACAGTTTTAACTAAGACTATTTTTGGGATAAACTACTAATTTTGGAATAAACTATTAATTTTCTTAAAAAGTCGAAATCAACTGCTAAATCATTAATATATTCCCTATAAATAACTATTTATGAAAATGTCCCCATTAAGTCCAATGGTATAGGAGTTCGGCAAACCAACCTTTAAAAGATAATAATAAATAAAATCCAAATTAGAGAGATGTGTTTAAAATGTACATAAGTAAATAGTGACAATTCCATTGCTATTTAAAAAAAAAAAAAAAGTAAATAGTGACGAAAAGGTGCTGCCTGTAAAGGGGACCAATTGACCAAAGATAAAAATGCTACCAATGAAATTTTGCACGTATCATGTGCTCTCACTTCTTTTTTTTTTTCTTTTTGAAATCATCATGTGCTCTCACTTGAGTTTAACCATGATGAGGGGGACCAATAAAATGTTGGCAATTGGCACTAAAATTTGAGTGAGTCAACAATGTTGGGATTATTAATATATTTGGAGATAATTGAGCCAATAATGTTTAGAGCAGGTGTAAAAGAGGCTTGCAACAACTGCAATAATCAATAATGTTTTTGAATTGAAAAAGAAGCTTTGGCTTTGAAATAGGTCAAAGTATAGGAAACTTCCAGGCAACATGCAACTTGACCTTTTTTTTTTTTCCTCATTTATTTCAAAAGAAAACTTTGGACGGTTTTGAGCTTAAAAACAATTCGAACCATAAATTTGGTGGGGGGAAGGGGGGGAATTTTTTTTTTACTGAAAAAAGAGTTAATTAGACTGAGGAACAAATTTATATTTCCTATATGTGACCATATTCTTGTAACATGAGTCATAATTTATCACCTATGAATAAAAACAGGCTTTTAAACATTTACTTGTTCGAAAAATTAGAACGGATGTCCATTTTTTTTTACACTTTATTTTAATTAATTCTTTTTTTATAGCTAAATGACTAAGTATATATAATCCAAGTATAATATTTTTATACTCAACTGATTACTTGATTCAACTTATATATTAGGGCTTCATTTGGCATCAGGATAAGATAGGATTGGATTAGATTATTTTAAAGAATTAGATTGGATAATGATAGGATATGATAAGATAGAATTATAGTTCAATCATATCCCATGTTTGGTTTGCTACTCTTTGTTAGGATAGAATTAGCATGCGTGCTTTATAGTTTTAACTAAATAACAAATTTTGAGGTTTGATTATTTAGAAAGATATTATTTTTAAAAATTAATTTAAAAAATACTATTTTTAGATTCAATTTTGTAAAATATCATTTTTAAAAACTGATTTACAAAAGTACCATTTTCAAAAAAATATTTTGAAAAATACCACTTTTAAAACTTAGTTTTGGAAAAATATCATTTTTGTAAAATTATTTGCAAAAGTACCACTTATAAAAAAAATATTTTGAAAAATACCATTTCTGGATTTACCACTTTCAAAAGTTAATTTCAAAGTACCATTTTATACTACTTCGAAAATTTTCTATTATTTTTAATCAAAGTTATAATCCCCCAAATCCCAAATTATCAAGAGGATAAGATTATCTCCTTCTAAAGGTATTATTTTTAGAGTGAATTATTTTAATCCAATCCAACCCCTCTCATATGCATGCACTAAGCATGAGATTAATTTAATCCAATTCAATCTCATCCTTATTCTGCATTCTAAATGTGGCCTAAGTATGTAAGTTTTTCTGATAGGTAATCAGATTTTATATTGGGTATGGATATGCTGGTCGTGTTTGGGGTGACAGACACACACACACATATATATATACACCAACAAAATTTGCCCATTTTGCCATTTTGCGAAGAGTCGCTTACTTATTTTGGAAAATTCGTCTTCAACTTTGATGTTTGGTGGCGTCACTTTATCAGTTTAAGATCTTTTCGCACTTATCTTACCTTTTCTACCTCCCAAACCCTTTCCTCGCATTCATTTTCCTCGTTCTCTATATTTTTGTCCCTTTTATTTGTTTAATATTCACTATGTCTCTCTCTATTTTCAGTTTCACTTGGCAATTCAAAATGTGTTGTATGGTCTTTGACCTAGCTCACTATCTTGTGACCTTATTTGACATGTGTCCCATAAATAGTAAGTTTGTTAAATGCTTTAGGTCGCACAAATCTCACTACTAAGTGAGCATGGTGCTTATGTACTCCCCATATAACCAACTTTATGTAATGAATCAATCGAGAGAAAGTCGATAGAATATGACCAAATATGAAAGTCGGGACTCAGAATGGTGATATACGGAAGCATATTTGAATTGAAATGAGGGATTCTCTTTAGCATTTTTTTAAAATAGATTTGGTAACTTTAATTGTAGTTGTCACATTTATTTCAATGTTTAATTTTATCATCTGCCCGTCAAAAAAGCAAAAAGAAAATCCTACTCACCCTTAACTAGATAGAGATCTGTTAAGAGGATCGGGTTGGCTCATTATCACGATAACACGATACAGCACAATACAATAAGACTTAAGAATGGTATAACGTGCCAAAATATGGGTCGTGCCTAGCACGATCTAATTATATGAGTTTCGTCGGGCTCATAATTAAGCATGATGGGTTGAGCTTGCATGACACGACCTATTGACACTACACGTTATGTTAGTACATTAGACAAGATACGGTAGCATGTTATACATATGAATTTCATTTATTAATTCTAATTATTTTTCTTATATAAAATTCTTTTCAATTTATTTATTTTTTTTCCTGTTTTTCTCTTCTTCTTAACCAAGTTCTACTCGAATACAAAAAATTCATTGAAATTTTATAGTTTTTCTTTATTTACATATTAATAATTTTGGGGAAAGATTTCATGAAATGACATTAATTTATCAAAATTATAATTTAAGTTTGCCAATTTTGGTCCAAATGAATTGACACGTCTTAGGCACGTGGACTAACACGGCACAATACAAAAGCATGACAAGTTACAACATGAGCTAATATACTGTGTCAAACCAATGATTTTGGACTTTGAGCTAACACGGTATGACAAAACTAAAAATTGAGTCATGTCTGAAACAATATGAAAGCACAATTATATACAACTTAAATGGATCGTGTGCCACTTTTGACATATATAACTATAGATAAGGGCCTCATTTCAAAAACAAAAAAAACTATAGATAAAGGCCAATCCATAAAAGAACAAACAATATAGAATGATGAAATTTTTTCAAATTGTGAAACTATTGTATACAGGGATGGAGCTACTTGGGGATGAGTGCACTGGATTTTGGAGAAAAATTTATTTAATATTTTATATATAGTTCGAGTTTAGAGATGTTAATGTGGGTCGGGCTTTGTGGGCCGACCCATATTTCGAAGAAAAAGTAAAGTATCGGCTCGGTCTATGCCCACATTATGTAGGTACTGGCCGGCCCGTTACATATATTAAGGGTCGGGCTGGGCCTTAATTATAGGCCCACAGGCCCAGCCCGGTCCACGTTTCTATTGGCCCACATTAGACCATATTTAGTCATTCTATATATAATTTTAAATATTTTTTTTAATTAAAATTTTAAAAAATCTTAATTAAATATTTTCATTTATATGCTTTTAATGTTATTTATTTATTTATTTTTATTTATTTTAAATTTATTCAAAATTTAAAAGAACATAAATGAGTTTTAGGCCCATATTTGATATTTTAAAGCATAGAACAACAACAAAAGTATGTCCACATTGTGGCCCATATTTGGCCAGTGTAGGTACAACCCATTTAGGCACGGCCCACTTAGGCCCGCATAAAATGTGGAGTGGACTGTGCTGGGCCACTTAGTAAGAATATGGGCCAGGCCGGCACATATTTTAGGCGAGTCGACCCTAGGCCCGATACAAAGCCTATATAGGCCTATTAAATATGGGCCGAGCTGGGCCAACCCGACCTACTTTACATCTCTATCCGAGTTATATGTATATATCGTAATTTGAGGACATTTTTCCTTCATGGGCTTCTAATCTTTTTGGGTCAAAAGTACTAATTCACATTAGTTCCTAAACTATGGCCCAATTAGGATATGATTTGTTTGCATTTTTTCCTTCTCAAATCATGTAGAATTTTTGTTCTAGTTAGTAATTTTCTAGAGCATGAGCATCAATCTTATGTAATAGTATATATGTTCAATACTTAATTAAGATATACATATTTAATACTTAATTCATGATAAAGAAAAGCTCAATCACTTAATAACAAAATTTGATAGCAAATTAATTAAGTTCATATACATAAGCGTCCTTGTACATATACATATATATATGGTTGCGAATCCAGTAGATATTTTTTTTTTGGCCGTTAGATCATCTTCTAATGGTGATCCAACGGCTATAATGAAGTGCATGAAAAGACGAGTATCATTAATACTTTTTCTCTCTCTTACTTTTTTTTATAAAAAATGGTATATGATAAATTTTCATTGGCCAAAATGATACCTATGCATAGGTAAAAAAAAAAATACCTACTGGATTAGTACCCAATATATATATACACACATGTTATTGGGTCAGTAATGTACTTTATTGTTTGAATCTTTTTAGTTAAATCATGCTCCCACTAAAGTACAATTCTGGCTCCATTCCTAATTATATACAATGAAAAACCATGTGGACATAACGTTGAATCACAAAAATCTTATGTTTTTATTTATTTTTTGCAATTTTTATACTTCAATATTTATTTTGTTTGGTGTATATGATTCGGATTCAAATAAAGATTACTTATCACATATCATATTGGATACTAACTTGGGTTTGAGATATATAATTCACGCCCCAAAAATAGTCAAACAAGAATAAAATAACTAATTTCATTCAAAAGTGTGGGAGTACTAATTTTACACTTAATATTAGTGGACCCCGCTGCTATACCAAATTGCCAAATTCTAATAATGGTGGATCCCACACTTAAAAATAGTTTTTATTACTGTTATATTTAAGTTAAGGATTTATCTACAAAAAAAAAAAGTACCGTGAAGTATAGCATTTTCACAAATTTAACCATATTTTTTGGTATGTGCTAAATTATGTCTCTACATTTCAAATATCTGAGAATTTATACATTCTGCATATAAATTAACTAACAAATTTTTCAATATACATATAATCTGAATTGAGGATATCTTATTTCTGCTGACTAATACCATAAATATATTGAAAATAGCATAAAACAGTTAGCACAAATTACTTAATTTGTACATAGAAGGCATAAATATTAGAGATTTGAAATGTGAAGATATAATTTTGCACAAGTTAAAAGATATGGTTAAAATCACAGAAAGATTGGCTTTGTTTTATTTTTATTTTTATTTTTTTATAGTTGTCCCTTGAGTTAAAGTAAAATACTTTTATTACACGTTCCAGCATGGGTCTATACAAACGAATATTAATTCAAATCCAATATTACATCAACTATATAATAATATTAAGCTCTAATCATAATCCACGTTCGAATCGCAAATTTGATAGTCCCGTTGTTGAAAATTTTGTACATCAACAAAAATGAAGTTTCTTCCATTTTTAACATATACTAGTGGGGGTCTCACATTTGAGAGATATATGAATAGTTTTTATAGTGTAGTGATATATATTTTAATTGTGAGTTGTTCTTGTAGGAGGACTTGATATTCACAATTTCTATATAATAATCGATCGATTATAGAAATAGGTTTACTTAAGTGATAACATGTGTATGCGGTCCTTTAACTTTAAAACTAGTCGAGAATCTCAATTTTTGTTTTTATTCAATTAATGGTGAGATCTTAATAAAAAGACTAAAGACAATACATACACAAAATTTTTGCCAAAGATTCAACTAAACTTTTATGGACTACCTTTAAATTACAAAAAAAAAAAAAAAAGAAAAAAAATTGATGGACCAAATTGAAAATAAGGTAGCCATATCTAGACATATGGCATAGATTTTATGAGTTAGGAAAAGAAATACATCATTTATTTTGTGAACTGTAAAGTAATTACTGGGTTTCTCTCGTTTATGACTGTAGTCCTTAAAAAAAGTGGGGACAATAATTAGGCCATGACAAAGATGGATTATACAATCAAAAGTCAGCTATTGAGTAGGTAAGTTAGAAGCACATAAAACTTTAGGACTCTTTTTATATGAGTAGACGG